>JAPVXF010000049.1:47500-67500 GCA_030064385.1 Melaleuca quinquenervia
AATCAAATCAAAGCCCTATCCTTGTAAAGCTTCGTCTGTTATTTTTCCGGCCCAGGGGAGTTTACTCGACCCATTCCCCAGTCTCCCGCACTGCTCAAGTAAGTGTGCGAGCGACTCCGTATGAGGACCTCCTTCCCTTCTGCCCACTCTCCGTTCACACGGTTCTCAAAGCAGAGGAGGAAGGGTGGGCAGAAGGTACCACGAGCCCTCTGTCCCACACATCTATCCAGAAGCAAGTGTAGTTCACCGGTTCCACCGAATGCTCCTATCTCTCGGCAAAGATCGTGTGAGTGTGCAGTTATGCTTCGGATGCTTCGCCATAGAATAGATCGACCCAGTTCCCCTTCTTTTCCGGTGCACTCGCTTTATATCTCCGACACACAAGGAAGGACGCGGTGGGAAGGAAGCAGCCCTAGCCTCTGTCCGGCCGATCATTCCGCTGGCATCTTGCATTCACGCCTCCGTTTGACTGCCGCTCGGGGATGTAGTTGTAGATACGTTAGTCTTAGTGGGTCGTTGGCTCCACCTGTTATCTCCTTCTACGACATGCTGTTGTCGTCGCCATATTCCATATGTCACTTAGTCATCTCTGCCTCGCTGCAGGTCAGCACCTCCGAAAGAAACGGAGGACTTCATTCAGTGACTCCGCGATCGCCCTCTAAACGATCAGAATAAGGTAAAGCTTGAAGATAAGTTTTGTACTCTATTAATTTCTCAGTCCCTCTAGTCGGGTGGGCGCCGGCCGGTCTTTCGACCAGATCCCCCTAAAAACCGTACGTGCGGGTCTCCCCGCATGCGGCTCACGCCATTCGAGGTGGCCCAGCCCAGCATTCATTCGAAAATCCGGTAGTGAAATTGAGACTGCTCGACCTCGGAAGCTAATTCGCGTGTAGGCAGCGCTGTCTGTCGTACCGTTGACTCTATCTATTCATTGAATTGGCTTGCTTTCAACCATTTTTTAGATAGGCTCGCTCCCTCTTTTTCCAAGAATTCATGCATTTCCCTTGACTCCATAGGGCCTTCTTTCTCGTTGAGGGGTAAAAGCCTTCCATTTCCGTCAAATGACCCGGCCTCCCCTGGCTATTCCACCGTCCGGGCTCCCTTTCCTCCCTATGCTATGCTCTCCCGGCGCAGGCCTACCACGCTTCGCGCCTGCGGCCTTTTCGCCAGACGGTCTTTGCCAGTAGTGCCATCCTCCCCGCTAGCTGTATGGGCGGATTGTCCCTCGCTGCTGCGTTTTGTTAGGATATGGATTACAGGAAAAAATGTAGTTGAATGGGACAGCAGGCGGGTTACACGTTCCACTGTGCCGAGATGTGAGGTGCAGGTGGTGATGATCACCCCGGGGTATGCGCTAGCGCCCTTGACAGGCACTCCAGGACCCGCCAACGCTCATGAAAACCCGGGTCGGTCGGTCCTCCATTCATCCGACCGGAGGTGTGGATAACGAGGCCACCTTCACAACCTTCTCCCTTCTGTCCCTATGTTGTAGTAAGGTAGGGCGGTTCCCTTGAGTTGCTCAACCGCCACTTAGCCCGGTGCTCATGACGCGCTACGGAACCTTCACCGTGCCGGGGGACCAAGCAGGGCATAGCTAGCGGCATAGGAGCCGACTCGGCGTCAGCGGCTTCGTGCCGCACTGGAGTAATCCAATATGTGGTTCCGCACGTTCCACCACTTCTCCGTTCATTTCCAATACTGATCGTGAAACACCATGAGCAGCAGGATGTTGAGGTCCGAAATTCGAAGTGAAATTTTTGATTTGCCTGTTCCTAGTCGTCATGGGAAAGAAAGGCAGAAATAAGAAAGAGATTATTCCCTGAGAGCTTGTCCAGTACTACCAGAACCTGAAATGCATCTCCTTCGACGAGCCCTTTCCTTTGTGGGGTGTGCAACGTCCTTCCCCTTTTCTGGGTCCTCAAACCAGACTAACCATACTATAGTTAGGGTCTCCATCTTTTGACTTCTTCTAAGATGCGACCCCAGGTATGACTATTCCAGTTATCTAGGCTCTCTTTTAACCTCCTTAGATAGCGGAGTTGTTTCCCTTCGGCTAACTCTTCGGCGTGACTGGCCACATAGTCTGCGGCGTCTTCCACCGCATCGCATTTGTCGGGGTTGAATCCCCTCTCCTGAGCCATTTCCTTCGCTCGTTGGCGGATCTCTTTGATGTGTTTGTCACGCCTGTCGTTGTGTCTTTCGACAGCTTTATACTCCTTGGAGGCCCGAAGCTCCCGTTCCCTTCGACTTTATTCCTCCTCCGAGGATGGTTCAAGGGGCGCGGGTTCAGGATCTGTTTGAGGCGGCAAATTGAGATCCAATTTTGGCCGCTTCGATGAGCTAGTATCATCACTCCCATTTCCTCCGAAGGAAAGAGGAACTCCATCCATGGTTGAAAGTACAAACTGGATAGATTCCACAAATAGAAAGCATAGGGGGCACCAAGTCAAGGCCCAGTCCCAAAGGACTGGACTTATCAACAATAGGGTGAAAGTAATAAGAAATATAAAAAAGCAAAAAGATATAGCTAACAAAATCTTTTTAAAAATATTTTTCATGTTCTCTTCTCTTTCTTCAATTTTAACTTCACGGCTGGTTCTGAACGCTGCGTAACATCATCTTAAACCACCTTCACGGCACACTTTCCATATCTTTTTTCCTTATCGACTACATGTACATTGACGCATCAAAACTTTCTTTCGAAAGTGAGATCACCACTGGCTTGAAGAAGGAGTGAAAGATCACTCCTAAATGCAACCGTTCTATTATATACGATAGCACTTCGCCATGGATGATACGATAACCTTTCTTGCTCCTTTCTTGATTGAAATTCATTTTGCTCACTTTTTTCTTTTCGAAGTGAAGTAGAAGCACCCATTTTTATTGGTTGAATAAGAGGTGAATCATCCTATTGGTATCTCCGAAATGTTTTGCGCTCACACTCCTTATGGTGAACAGGGCTATTGATTGGATTTAGAAAAGAGAGTAGGTCCCCGCAAGAAATGGGAGAATCGATCTTTCTATCTTACGCAAGTTCTGCTTTTTCTTTATTCGTTCTGAGGCTTGCTTCTCTTATTTAAGACATTTTTAGAAAAGGTTAGCTGAATAGCCTGTAGCAGAGTTTATTTATGGTATCCCCTTCCCTCTATGCTAACTTAACTCCCCGGGGAGAAGAAAGATATGACTGAGAGCCAAAGCTTCATGCTGACTTGCCAAGCAGCCAATTCCGTCATCATCCATAATAAATAAGTAAAAAGACGACGCGGGGCATTCGGCTTAGCTTATATGATGAAAAGTACCAAACCATCTTCGACGCAAGAGATGAAGCGAAGCGGTAGAAGAAGGAAAGACCAGCCACCTTCGGTAGTCATAATCCTCATAACAAAAATAATGGCCATAATTTCCGTATCCTGGTCGAAGCGTTCGCCGCTGCTATCCTTTCTCTACCATTCACAATTAAGCTAGATGGCGAGCTTTTCTGCTCGGATTCCACTTTTTCTAGGGTGCAATTTCCCACTCATTTTGAAAAGTGGATCCTTATTGTTGGTAACACAACATGAAAAAGTTCACCGGCTCCTTCATTTTCGTTTGCGGTTGGCTATTGGGTGGTATATTATCAAACCCTTCCTAATCTATCCTAGAACAATTAGTAGGTTTTGGTGCGAAAATGAGGAAAATGACGCAGTACTTCTAACGGATGGGAAATCTTATCTTTAAGTTAGTTTCGCACTTCAGTGCTTATAGCTTATATAATCCTAAAATAGCTGTTCGCCTTTACTAGGAGTTCAAGAAAGCAAACTCACGGCCCCAACCTTGGAAGCTTGTTCACCTCCAGGATGCGATGAGTCGACATCGATGTGGTCTCTTATAAAGTATTAGCCTTTTATCCCCGGGGTCACTTTGATCCGTTTAGCGACGGCCCTACCACCAGGTAACCGCTTTCGCCGGATCACTAAGTCCTACTTTCGTATCTGCTCGACTTGTTTGTCTCGCAGTTAAACATCCTTTTACCTTTACGCTTACTACCTATTTAGGATACCTTATGAAAACCTTAGGAGGCGACCGCCCCAGTAAAACTACCCACGAAAGACTGTCTTGGTCTCCCACCTAAAAAACAAAATCCAATATCAAGTTGCAGTAAAGCTCCACGGGTTCCGGGTAAGCGGTACTAAGATTACACCGAGTCTATAGTGGAATCGTTACGCCTTTCATGCGGGTCAGAACTTACCTGACAAGGAATTTCGCTACCTTTGGATCGTTCTAGTTACGGCCGCCGTTCACTCGGGCTTCAATTCCGAACGTAACTAAAAATTTTGTCTTTTTAGTGAATCCCTCCTCTTAACCTTGGAGCACTGGGGCAGGCGTCGCCCCCTCGCTTGCGCCTTAGCATAGAGCTGTGTTTTTGAGAAAGAGTCGTTCGTGCCTCTTCACTGCGACCTAGGTTGCCCTAGGCACCCCTTCTTGCGAACTTACGGGGCTAATTTGCCGAGTTCCTGAACTATAGTTTGCTCGCGGGCCTGAGTATCTTCTCATTTACTACGTATGTTCGTTCGCGGTACGGGTACCCTAAATATATCCTTATAAGTTTTTCTTGGAAGAAAGGCATTAAGAGACTTCGGTTGCCCTATCCATCATGCTTCAAGGTTACCGTGTGGCGGATTTGCCAACCACACCCTCTTTACACTTAGACTAGACCAATTAAGCTTATCTTAGCTGACTCCGTCACTCCCTCGGTAATTTCGGTGAGTACAGGAAGATTAACCTATTATCCATCGACTAACCACCTCAGTCATTCGGCCAGGAGGATTCTAACCCCCTTTCGTTACTCACGCCGGCATTCTCACTAGTAAAAACTCCACTGATCCTCCCAGTTTAGCTTCACTGTCATTACTAGGCTCCCCTACCGCTAGCTATCACTACAAAAATGACTAGCTAGCCTATTCGGTGTAGGATTTGAGCCCCCTTACATTCTCGGCGCTTAAAATTGAGCTTTTACGCACTCTTTAAAGGATCTGCTAAGCCAACCTTCTAGCTGTTTTCGTCTTCCAAATACTACTTAGGGACCTTCGCCGAGGTTTCCCTCGCGACACTGAAAGGGTATTCGGAGTTTGATTAGAGGTGGTACCCGGTTTGGAGCCCTTCTCTATTCAGTGCTCTATCCCCACTTATTAAAACTCTTGCGCTAGCCCTCAAACTATTTCGGGGAGTTATATAAGCTTTTAACTCCTAACCACAAGTCATCCAACAACGAAAACTGGTTCGGTCCTCCACTAGGTATTACCCTAATTTCAACCTGCTCATGGTTAGCTCACCTAGTTTGGGTCTAAAATCACTGACTTAACGCCCACTCGCTTTCGCTGCGGCTCCGTTTAACAATCATAACTCGCAGGCTCATTCTGCAAACAGACTTTCACTTCTTGTAGATGCAGGTTCTTTTACCCTTTCCCTCACGGTCACTATCGGTGACTAAGTAGTATTTCACCTTGCAGGGTGGTCCCCGCTGCTTCCCAACAAATTTCACGTGTTTAGGAAAGAGAGACTTATTTCGAATACAGGACTCTCACCTTCTTTAGTATGGCTTCCCAGACAATTATCCTATGAGTAGCTTTGGTAACTCTTATGATGACCATAATTCCTTCAACCCCAATTATGCGAGATAACTGGTTTGGGCTATTCAAGGGAATCACTCTTTGTTTTCTTTTCCTCTAGCTACTAAGATGTTTAAGTTCGCTAGGTTCGCCCTTGAGCTCGTAAGATACCACATTACTGGTAACAATTCGGAAATATCTTGATCTCAGCCTAATTTCCTGTTCCCAAAAGCTTATCGCAGGATATCACGTCCTTCTTCTTCGACTCTTAGTCCCAAGGCATTCATCCTTAAATAGCTTACTTTTTCGGAAAAATTATTTTTTCTTTCAGTTATCAAAGAAAGATAGCCTCACAACTAGACAGAACTTGTTCTAAAACAATTTATCCATCTTCCCTACGGATACCTTGCTACGACTTAGCCCCAATCGTCAACCGCTTCCCTTGTGGGTTATCAGGCATTGCCGACTTTCGTGACTTGACGGGCGGTGTGTAGAGAACGTATTCACTGGCTGATTTTCTATTACTCGAAATTACGACTTCATGGAGGCGAGTTTCAGTCTCCAATCCGAACTTAGCACTTGTTGTAGGCGCCTAGATAATTCCGAGTTCGGCCTGGGAGAATAGTAAAAGCTATCCAGATAATGAGTGGCTACCGGCATGTAGTTCGATGGACTAATCAAGTATGAGGTAGACTGTTTTGTTTAGGCTAAGCCAGCTAGTGTCCCCGTCCCGTTTCAAACCAGGAAATCTTTCAAGCAAGTGGTACGAGTATGAGCAGGAGTGGTTCTGGAAGGCACATCGGCACCCACCGGAGGTTCGTACGCTCACGTTCGTTCCAGGTATTCCACTAGCTTATATACTCGCTAACGCTAGATGCTTCGTTTGTAAGTACATTTTATCCAGAGATCACTTTAAGAAAAAAACCGGCCATCTTAGGTTACTTTGGTGCTACAAGCTGTTAAGGTGATTGTCAGATATAGCTGCTAGAGCATTTCAAGTTAAGGGAAGATCTTCTATCTGAGCAGTTTTGTTACTTTGTTACTCTATAGCTCGCTAACTTCGTTAGCTCATGTGCTCGTTTTACTACTCGCTCGTTCGTTTTCGTTTGCCCAAGAAGCACGTTAGTAGTTGCTTCCAAGTGTTACGGGTACTATATTTTATATATAGAGTTTCTTTTTAGCCCTATCTCTATCCCGCCTATGCCTCAAATCAAGTAAATAAAAAAGCTAATAGCAACCGCGCGTTGTAGCAGCTTTTTCAGGTAGAGATCCATACCCATATTCTTAAGCTGTGATGCGGACTGTCATCTCTCCCTCTCACTATACACCTTGCTTAGATCTTCCCCGGGTGGATGGGCACTCTTCTTTCCTCCGGCCGTCTCATTTTGGTACTAGCTTTCTGGCTCTACCACAGCCTTAGGACAGTTCTACCACGGGCGAATTCCGACCCTCACTTTACCCCCACATCTGGTTACATGCTCATGGGATTGGTTGAAAGAAAGACTCTTACTCATCTAGTTTCCATGCGAAGTACTGATGTGAATGACACTAATTGAGGCAGTTTCAGAGGCCTTTGTTTTCGTTTTTGGATGCTCTCAACCTTAATTTATCAGCGCTCTGCTTCTATAGGCTCCCCGTCTCACCTGTGGATGCGTACTTTGCCTGCTCTGTGGTCTCTTGCTATCGATTCCAATGGCCTCTTTATTAGGGCACTCCTGAAGCATCCCATAATTTTATATTCTAATGAGTTTAATGCGCCTACTTAGCTTGGGCTGTAAGCTAGCAAAGGGTACCAAGCAATCTCGCAAGCTTCAGTTTTCCCCTTGGCCTGGACTGTCTGAGAGCAGGGAGAGAAGGAATTTCTACCAGAGAGAGGAATGACTATAGGCAGGGAACTTGCTTTTTCCCCTTTCTTTCTTTCTTTGAAGAATAGTCTTGCTTCTCGCGCATTCGTGCTTGCTGTGAAAGTGATATTCATAATCAAGAGATGGGGCTGCCTACTTAACTAAGAAGCAATGGGGACAAAGGCCTCGAATCCTGTCTTTGACGGTGATCATAGCGTGTCACGCTGGGAAACGGATCGAATGTTTTCTGTCTCAATGTCAGTGTGAAAGTCCTATTATCTTGACGAGGTCGAAATAGCATCACAGAAAGAGCAGCTACTCCCAGTTGGCCAGCATCAAAGCAGGAGCTTCCCCCGGGGACCCGAACTGGATCTTTTCTTTCTCGGGCGCAGTAAAGAGAGATAGGGGGTTTAAATAGACAAAGAAGCTCAGCTGCCAGAGTAGAGTGGATCCTATCCCATGTTTACCAGCGGGAGAGTCATCCGAGCCGAGAAAACGGAGGCGCCATAAGATTATATGACCAAAGGCCTTGTCACGAGTAAATTCTCGCAAAGCCCCGTAAAAATGGAGTGCTCGACCTTCAGGTCTAGGGAGGGTAGGACGTGGTTCAGTTAGTTCAGGTTCGAGAGGACCATTTCGTTTACGAAGCTACATAAAGAAAAAAGTGGAAGACTGATTGGAGGGAAGGCTTTAGCAGTTGTCGGTAATGTTGCTGGCGGAATCTTGCCTTCTTTCGTGAATTCATAAATAAAGATGTCCCCAGATTATCATTGTCAAGGCAGTTTCAGAAAAAGAAGTTTGATGTGGTATGCCTTGAATTGAAAGAAGAATAAAAAAACTCGGAAATTACTGTTCAGTATGGTGGAGAAGAAAGATTCACTTATATATCTAATTAGATATATTTATATAGAATATGTATATATGAAACATGTTTTTTAGAACAGCACTTTCTTCCCCTATCTTTTCTTTACTCTACTCGCGTAAGACTTTAGAGTGTGAGAGAGCTAGAGCCAAAGACGTCTTTTTTTCGATGAAAGCGGAAAGGAAATGCCAGTTAGTTAGGTTTTTGAGAAGACGATTCTAGATTCAAAGCAATGACCGGGCTCAAGCCCTAATCCTTGACTTGAGTATAGTCATCTTTGATAGATCTATTCTATGTGGTGGGACGTTCCCCGATGATCCATAATTCAAGAGTCTATAGTTATTCCCCCCTTTTTTATTAAGACAATTTCGCAACGAAACGAGCTAATGAAGGAGATTTTCCATTATTGAATAAATCATTTCTTTTTTGAAAGAGTAGCTATTCCCGCTTAGACTCCTTGACTCCAATTAGCCTGACCTGGTCTGCCCTGGAATTACCTTTTAGAGCACTCCAGTTCTATGCCTGTCTGTCCCTACCGGGGCCAGGTTGTCTGGTGGCCAGGGAAAGAAAGACTGGGGTGAGCCTATCTCTTCTCTTACGCATTGGAGAAGAATCAGTGCTCTATTCTCTTAGCTTAGAAAAAGGGAAATCGCCCATCCAATCTCTTTTTCTTTTTCGACAGAGAGGTTTTTTCTCTCTTCTTTCCGGAAGCCGAATCCACCCGGTTCAAGCGTATCATAAATCTATTCTCCTAAGGAGTTCGGGTGCTAAAAGTACGAACAAAAGCCTTTCTTCAATTCTCGCTTCTTAACTCCAAAAGTCTCAGTCTAAGCTATCTAAGCCACCCTCTCTTACTCTGAGCGAATGTAGGAAAAAGACCGTACTTTTTACTTTTCTTATTCTTATTAGAAAGGAAAGAGTAGATCTATCACTATCATTATATTAAGAAATTCGACATGATTAGGTCGGCGTCGGCTAGGCAACTTCCTCCGATAGCTATTCTTTATTTGATTGAAATGAAAGAGTTAAAAAGGCCTGAACGGAAGGAGCGGAGCCCTTGAAGCAAACATCTTTATAGGAAGACTTTCATTAGCAGTCGTTAGGCCGAAAGAAACCCTCGTTACGCTAGGCAATGGAGTCTTTTTTATAGGAATAGGAATCGGCATAAGAAAGCGTAAGCGTCAGTGCTGCTGGTACTCCAAGGGGGAATCGTCTTCCCTCTATAAATTCCTTTTTATTTAAAAAGGGAAGGTAGCTTAATCAGGGAATCCCCGCAAAGAAAGAAAATAAAGTAAAGAAGGTAATCCAGTAAAAAAGACAAGGCAAAAGGGCAAGAAGGTCCTTCCCTAAGCCTAACGAGGAGAGGACAAGACTAGCTACTTTCTATAAGGTAAGGTGCAACCTTTTCTGTCCATGTCCATCTAAGAGCCTATTGGACATTATTGACTTGCAAAGAAAAGAAAAGAATGGTTATTGGGGGATTCGCATAGAATGAATCAGTCTTGGCTAAGCCGTAGCGTAGGCTAGTAAGTAAAAAGAGTCAGAGCTCAGAGCTAGAGTTAACAAACTGGCATACTTGAATCAGTCTAAGCCAGAAAGCGGGCAAAGTCTAGCTGCCTATTCGAGAACATCTGTTCGTGGGTATCTTAGCTAGCCCCCTCAGCTTGGGATTCCGCCTTAGCCTTAGGAAGTTTCCTTTCCAGCTTATTCTGGGCTGCACCTGACACCAAGATTCTAAACCTTGTCTTCCCCGCTTCCGCGTATGAATCCCATCTCTCAAAAGCGCTACGCACCTGTTAAAAGGCTAGGGCAAGGAAGTGATTTAGAACCATTTTTGATGTCAACAAAGCCCAAGAAAATGAAAGTGAGACGATAGACAAAGAGACGGACTACATGGACTAAGGGACTACCTTGGCTAAGAGGCTCAGAGACTAAAAGATAGACTACATAAGAGATGTACCTTATGCTTACGGAATGGAAAGCGGTTTTCGAACATTCCCCCCTCAAAGGGTTCCCTATTCACTCTACCCGAAAGACCAATCGAAGAGAGCGCAGAGGAAAGAAAACTAGACAGAAAAAAGGACGGACACGAGAATCCGATCATTACAAAAGCCGAAAGAGAAGTAGAATCAAATAAGATACCCGGAAATCGGATTAAATAAAGAGGTTTTTTCCTACATTACAACTAGGAGTTTTTCACATAACAAAGAAAAATACATTCCTGGCTAGAGCTCTTACTCAAGGAAAAAGGCATTGCCCTTTAGCAGGCAGATACGGAGACTAAACCATACTACATTACAGAGGTTAACCAGGTTCAATCACTAGCCTTACTGCCGAGAAGAGACCGACATACTCTATTACTTTATTTCAACCATCATCAAAATCGGACAAGTTTGATCAAACCCCGTCAAATTGGGCATAGATCCGGATCCCTGGCTTTGGACTACTGGAATGAGCCCAGACCAAGAGAGAGACAAAGTCAATGGCCCTTTTTTCACTAAAGGATAGGAGAGCAACTTCAATCACTGAGCGAACAAAGAAAAAATGAGTACTTTCGGCGGGAAGGCTCTTACAAAAGATCAAGCAAAAAGAAGATAGACCTTAGACGAATAAGCCGATGCAGCAATGGTCCTTACACCAATAAGCAAGCCATAGGCAAATGCTTTTTACCCTCGCTTAGACGGAATACGTCCTGCGGGCGTAGGGAATGGTTATACAAGAGGAAAAGCATGAACTCGCTGAGGAGAGCTAATGGGCAAGATTGACATACCCAGGGAAGATAGAAAAAAGCTTACTTGAATTCAGAGGGGACACAGTCAAAGCAAGAATCCACTTACACACACAAAAAAAGGAGATTAGAAGATAAGAAAAAGAGATTAAGCATCAAAAGAGTTCGGTAGAAATGCAGTTCTTATTAAGGATGATCCGGAAAAAGAATAGTCTCCTTCTTTATGGTAGGGCTAACAGCTTTCTTCTCTTATGATATTTCGAGTTTGATCGAGCCAATATGATTGAATGGAGACTACGATTTCCAGTCTCTCTAAGCGGAGTAAGGCTAAGCTAGGTACCGTCGAAGTATTCAAGCACTCTGAGGAATTCATTAGTCTTAGTCGGAAAGATCCTAGTAGAGCGACTAATAAAAGACGATTTGATGCATCTAGGATTCATCAAACTAGGGCAATGTTTCTACGGATAGAAATTCCTTTTGCATGTCCATTCCTTGAGGAGCACAATAGAGTCTATATGTTCTTTCTATTTCCCGAAATAAGGCTTTGGCTTTCGCTGACTCTAGCGCCTGGGATGAGAGGATTCTAATTAGAACAAAACGGATAGCTCTTTCTAAAGGATGGAATTCGACAGTTACAAAAGAAAAGGAGGAGCTCAGAAGACCTCGTCCGTGAGGCTAATAAATAAGAAAAAGAAAGATTCCCTACCTTGAATCGCTCTGCGCTTCTTTGGGCCCTTTAATTTAAGGTCCCTTCAAGAGTTCCTCTATGGTGTCATATAAAACCATCTCAAAGCACCAGAGGAGGGGACTAGGGCATATCTATCATCATTGAACTTTTGCTATCGAAAAGCATCTATTACTTCCAATTCATGGCAGTCAGAGATCCTATCTCTTAACGCTCTCATCCTAGGATAGTCTCAAGTAGAAGGCTGACTAAAACCTTTCTTACAGTAATGAGGAAGTCCCTAGCCCTAAACTGATTGACAATCCATTATCCATTCTGTAACATAAGAAGTGTGTAGCGCTTTTCTTCAAATATTTCTTTCGAGATGCGAAGAAGAGCGTCGTATAAAGAGACTACCCTGGTCCTTTCGAAGGGGAAGGCAAGCAGTAGGAGTAGGGCTTTTTTTCTTCCAGGAAATGTCACCGAAGTAAGAAGTTTCCTAAGAAGCAAAAAGGATATCGCTCGCTTCATTTCTCAACTGACCGCTACTTGCGAGCCAATATTCAAACTTGTTCGGAGAGAGATAAAGTAAAGACAGGGGAGTGGCACGAAGACTGCCAAGCTGCTTTTTAAAATAAAAGAGAAAGCAGTCACGCCAGAAAGAAGAAAGTAAAGCTTTCATATGTTTAAAAAAGGGAAAGAAGTTCATTATTTCAATCCTTCTTGCTCTTTCTTCTCGGGCGGTCTTCTTTTTTTTTTCTTCCTAGCTTCACAAAGGTTTGTATTTTCCGGCTAGGAAGCATATGAGGATGCTGAAACCTCTTTCTGGTATGGATAGTAGGAGTTGCTCGTAGTCCCTTACTAGTCCAGGGGCTTAAATCCATATTTTAGTAATCGATTTAAGGAAAGAGAGCCAGATAGTTCGTATAGTGTTAAAACCAAACGAGATCGGAGTAGGAAGAACATGAGCGGTTCTTTTCCCAAGCCCTTCTTAGAAAGCCCTCCACAGCCTTTGTTTCGGGTTCGATTTATTATGCAGTTAGGAGTGAGGCGTGCTAGCGGGAAGTCCGGAACATATATAAATCCCTCACTTTATTTCGTCGTGTGGTTGTCTGAGCCAAGGGGATCAGGTCTCGGTGGAAAGGAATCCGGAGAGAGGTTCACCTGTTATAAGTTTCGATCTATGGGCTTTCTTAGTACCGAGCTTTGTTAAAGAGATTAGAGAGGGGCTTACGAAAGAAAAACGGTTTTATTTTAAAGCTCTGTAGTTAATTCTGGAAAGAATTTTTTTGACTTTTATAGAAGCTACGGCAAGAAGTAAATCGCTTTCAGTATCTCTTGCTTCTTTGGTTAGTTCAGTACGAGTGGCAGGCGCAAACTGGCACAGGCAATAACAAAAAGACTCTATATAAAATATAAAGCGCTTTCCTCGACCAAAAGGAGTCTTTGCTCGCTATAGATAGACTTCCAAATAATACTAACAAGAGAAGCGGAAGATCGAATTCCTCCCTTTCGATGTCGAGCTTTCAAGTAGCGTTTGGAATGGCAGGATTCGATCTATCATTTCCTATTTCTTTCCCTAAGATATCTGTTCAGAAACAGCCGGAGAAGCATAACTTATCCTTCCGGTTCATAAGCTGGGTCTTTGGTCGATCGCCTCACTGCATTTCTACCGAATGGATTTGTTGATAGATATGGTGAAGAACTGTTTAGTGGCCTTTTGTCCCCAGCATCCCCTATAATCAAGCTCCTATCCATCCGATTCGGTCTCGATACGTATCCATCTTTTTGTGCTATGTTCTAGTTATGTCATGAGCTCTAGTAAGGATCTCTTGTTTGCTAGTTGTAAGTCTCAGACTAGAGTATTTAGTATATATAACCTGCTTTTCTCGCTTCCTCCCCCTTCATTCAGCTGGAGCTGGTGAATTCAATGATATATTCTTTAGCCGAAAGGTGGGTGGCATTTTCCGGAGTACAAGGCTCTTATATTACGTTTCTAATGTCCCATCCCCGGCCCATTTGAACGCTTTGTTTATGAAAACTACACTTCGTATATCGTATAATAGAACACAAACGAAAGAGATTTCTTTCTTCTTTTCCCCCGCAGCTATTCCTCCTTTAGACTTATACAAGCTAGTACAAGAGGGTATTGGAAATAGAGGAAGCCAGTATATGGTAGTTAGGTAGTAGCAGAAAGCAATCGGAACTAGGAGAAAAAGCCTATGCAGGAGTGGCGTGGCGGAGATGCACTCTTTCTTCTGAATTTGAAGAAGAAAAAGTGAAGCTTTCCTAAAATGCAAATCCCTAATAGACTTTTCTTCAAATTTAAATTGAAAGACTTTGATAAAAGTGGGAATTTTACTACTGGGAATCCTAAAATGAAAACTAACTTCTATTAAAGGTCGACGGAATTCAATTCTTTCTGCGAGCTAGTGCTCCGGATAAAAGGCAAGGTATACAACAACAATTTAAATTTTTTCCCTTACATAGAGTTGTTAAGTTCTTTTGGCCATTTTTTCACATCTCGTGCCCTTCTGCAGGAGGTCCAGTTCTTTTCTATCTTTTTATAGTGGGAATCCAGGCAGTTGAATACAATGTTCTCTCATAGGCATAGGAAAAAGCGCAGAAGGAGGACTCTTTCCGACAAAAGACAAAAATTCCTTGCCGAGAGAAACTTCTTACACTTTTTTATATTTTATATAATTTCATTTCTAAATTTTAATTCTATAAAATAGAATTAATAAAAAGAAAATCTAATAAAAATAAAAAAACGGGATTGAATCTCTTTTTAAGGGATTTCTCTTTTGAAGATGGTTAGATGAGTGAATGAGTAAGCAGGCCCTTTTTCGCAGTTTCTTTTTTTTATTCTTTCATTGTACATCCCTTTCCCGAACTCTTAGATCGATTTGAATTGTTTCTTTGAAATAAAGAGTAGTTGAGTACAGATCAGAGACTACTACGTATAACTAGAATAAGAACAATATTGATATGATAGAATCCGATCGACTGAAAACTCTTTCCTCCAAGCAAAAAGCACTTAGGCTTAGAAAGCGAACAAAGTAATGGCATGGAAGGAACTCAAATGCTACCCTTAGATGTAGCCAGCCTTAAAACTAGAAGGACTTGCTCTTGTACGTGAATCATGATTTAGCATTTTATCACTGGCAAGGAAAGAGACACACACATGGCAGAACCCTAAGATCAAGCCCAAGCCCTATTCTAACATCAAGGCTAAGCACCTATTTTAGCACTAACAGATATGGAAAGACTAGGGCGGGAAGATGACTTCACTTAGCCGCCTTAGCCTGGGGCGATCTGGCCATAGTGACAAGAGCTGGTCAATCCCAGAGAGAGGGGAGATTGGTTGGAAGGCGGTGGGTGGGTCAAGCCTGGAACGAAGTCACAGATATAGAATAACCTGGACAAGTACGCTACTAAATTACAGCACCCGGAGTACTACTAAGATCTAGATCGAGACTAAGCTCCAAGCCAAGGATCACTTATATATATGGGCATCTTTCCACTATGAAAGATGATGAGGAAAAACGAAAGCTCCGTTTTCTATACAGAGATCTAGCCGCAGAATGAATTTTATTGTCTCCAGAAAGCGATTGACTTTTTTTTATGCCAAGATTGATAAATAGCACGGGGCTAGCCCTTAGCCCATTCCTTGATCTACGAATGCCAGGCATGCTGTATTACGATCTTAGGCCGATGGGACAGCTTTCAAAGGCTAGAATAGCTAAAAAAGAGGCTAGCTTCCTTGCTTGCATGCCTTGTGGCAAACGCAAACTAGACTAAAAATAGCATCTGTTAATTGGAAACATTTTCTTTTTTTTTACACATTTTTTTTTTGTGAATTTTTATATAAAAAAGAGTTTTGTCCTTATTTGCGGTAATAGGATGTGACACATTTCAGAATCCGCCTTCTCGACAGTAAATTGAGTGCCACCCCCCTCGACCTGACTTATTCAGGCCGTTAGTTGAGCTCGCGTAATTGTAAGTATCTCAGCGCAACTCAACTCTTCTCCGAATGGCTGTGCGATGGTTGTCGAAATCGCTGGAAACCTCTTTGCTCTTTTATTTTCTGATTTTTTGTTGTCTGATCAAACTCGGTATCATGATTCTTCTTCGCTCGTTATCTCCTCATCTTCGTCGATTCCGTTCATTTATATATTCCTTCCTAATCCTTTTGACCTTGCTCGGTGTGTGCTATTCTTTATTTCGAGTCATGTCGAATTTTTCAATCTCCTTGTATTGCAGTTGAAATCCATGCTGATCAAGAACTTTCTCTACTGGGAAGGAAGTCTTTTTTTAACAATCATTCTATCTATTGTGGATCTGGACACCATTTGTCACCCAATGGTTCCGTCAGGAGCAGGGCTAGTAAGCTCGAACGAAGTGAGAGGAGCGTAAGGCCCATCAAGCTCGGGGAACACGCCGGACCAAATAATTCGGGCTCCTAGTCCCGGGGCAAAGGTGGATGTTTTCGAAATACCGCCGAGTCCTGACCCTGACCGGGAAATCTCCGAAGCACGCGACCCCATCTCCGCAGAGGCCCAACGAAATCCTCCGACAGAGGTGTCTCATCAGCTTGCGATGAGGGAGCGCGCCTAGTGTGACGAAAGAAAAACGCGCTTAATTACAATACCGCGTATTAACAGTAAATTTCAGAAAGCTTACTTCGCTTCGGGTTTAGCTATGAACCGTAACTTCAATCGATCGCTCTCGCCTGCCAGTAATAAGCTTGACTAGACAAATGCGGAATCAGCATAGTGTTGAAGACCAATACCATCTTCCCTCTTTCCTGGCACAACTAGTCCCCTTCTTCTGTGAGCTAGGTCCATGGTTGCTACTTCTCTCGTCTCTGGAAAAGGGAAAAAAACTAGACTATATGGTCAGTCACTTCGGGCTACTTTTTTGGGATCGTGATACTCGGGCTTATGAATTGAAGGAAATGAAGATTGTCCTTTCACATTGAATCCAATACTTGCGGTTGATTTCTTTCGATTTCTTAGTCAGTCCGTTTGGAACTCTCCCCTATCTACTAAAACAATCGTAGCAACCTGGCTTGCTTATCGAGGCCTTTTTAGGACTTCCATGCTCCCGGCTCTGACACTGCTATTTAAGGGCCTTTTCCTGGGCATTCTCTTAAGCTTAAAAGCAAAGTCTTTCAGATAAGAGTTTACTGATTGCCCCTTGGGATAACTCCTTCGACGCCTTTTAAACTCTTTCAAATAGGGTGATCCCGGGCGGTTGATAACTAACTCTTCTTTCCGCATCTTCTAGACTCTCCATAAAAGGGAGAAGAAGTGCTATTTTCTATCGGGAGAGGATCGGCAGAAGCTGGTGCATTCCTTTCATTCCCACCTTCATAGGAAAGATCTTCCAGTTCCCTCCGATCAATGGTCGAATATGCTGCCGTTCCCGTTCCCCTATCGGTCGAGAAGTAAACTCCTCGGGTGGGGAAGCCTATCTTATCCCGAAACCGGAGATACTGGAGGACTGATTCGAGTGGATCCTGCTGCCAGAAAGTTCTCTTTCCTAGTCGGGAAAAGAGGCTAAAAAATGAAAGGTGTAAAGAATCTATATAAAACCAAACCTATCGCATGCTTATGGCCCGGTAACTAACTCGTTATAGGCAGTAACTGGGAGAAGGAAGGGTAGGGTGAGTCATTCCTATCTATTCCTTGATCGCCCTCCCCTTTACGTGACTTAATAGGGCTCAATTCCACCTTTTTCTCACTTCCCAATGGACCGGTAAACGGCCCCACTCCTGATCAATGTCCCATCGATTTTTTGGAAAAAGGAATCGCTTCCTTGATGACGTGGATGCCTCATTCAGTAGTGTTGATCCATTTGGTTTATCGATTCACTTTTTTCCGGGAGCTATTGGCCAATCTCGTGAAAAAGACCTTCTTATCCGGCAACTGTCTGTAGAGGCTAATATCTTTTGCGACCGCCTATTGATAGTTGTACCGGTGGTCGTGACTCCTATAATCAGTTTGTCTAGTCTAATGCAGTTCCTGCTCCATCCGATAGATATTTCAACCCATCCCTTTCATTCCTTGTTTTGATCCGGCTTGACGATATGCGGAAAGGATCCGACCGAAGATTCACTTTTTCTTATCCGGAGGAATCTTGACATCAGAGATGTGGTGATGCAACTCTATACTGGGACTGGCTACCGCCTCATACTGATTCTCTCCTGGCCTATGGCACCCAATAATCTGATGAGTTGAGCAATGCATTATTTGCTGATGATCCTCCCTCCAGTTCATGGCTCAAGCCGGGTGCCATTCCAAGGTTTTTGGCATATTGCCAACAAGAACCTGTCCTATCTACCGCTAAATTAAAGGAATAAAGCACAGCATATTAGCCCTAAATGTATCACTGGAATCGGTAGGTTAGACATTTGAATAGCACTTATCCTCTCCATTTAGTAATTGAGTTCTTTCACTTTCAGTCGAGTGGTAAAGTTCCACTCATTCCCTCCCCGCTCTTACTTTGATCGACTTGCCCACACAGCGTCTTTTTTGAGAGAAGAGGTCAAGGGGCTAAGTGACTCTCTAAAGTCGTCTTTTGTATCGCGTCAAGAGAAATGACATAGATAAGATCATTGCTTGAAGAGTTTGATTGTCCAATTGATCTCGGAATTGGATCCCAATAGTAGCTGCTGCCCAAAGGTGCTTTATGAAAGCCGGTCCACCGCAGTGAAAGTACGATTGATTCCGTCGATTCGATCGAACACCGCTTCTTGCTTTTTTTTTGCCTCTTTGGCTTGACTACTCTGCTTGCTTAACACAAGTGTGATTTAACCTTCACGGACCACTTCACTACCCAGAAAGCTCCGGCTTGAAAGCAAGAAGCAAGGGATTGAGCAACTTGCGCGAAAGCCGTTGCGCGTTAGCGCATCCGTTTTCTTGCTCGTTAGCGCTAACCTTTGATTGCAGTTTAGGCTTAACTAAGAACATAGAAAGGGCTTTTCTCGCTTGTTTGAGACCATAGTAGGCTTTCTTCCATCGGCAAAGAAGAGATGGATCAGAAGTCTGATAGGGCTTTAAGAGATAGGGACTCCAGCGGTAAGAAAGAGTCACTCAGTGAATCGGTGGATCACACACTTGTTGGAGACAGGGGCAGGGACAGGGACAGGTCTTACTATTTAGAAAGTATACAAGTGTTGAAAGAGTGAAGTCTGGGGACAAGGGTAAACGTGAGGAATGGGATCTCCACGCCCTACTAAATAAGTTCGCAAGCAAGGGACATGCCGAAGACCTACCTTTCCAACTAAGTCCAACGCGAGGACCCTTTAATTGACGATGCCTTCCGTCGTCAGCAAGCGATGGCTGACAAGGCCCTTTTCCCTAAATATCTTGGGAAGCGAAGAGGACAGGTTTGAAACTCGTTCGGTAAGATTCTCCCGAAGGTAGGCATTTACCCAAGGCACTGATATTCTGAGTCTCTCAATTATACGTGTTTTAGGGAGTTGAACGTCTTATTCTTATGAGTGGCCTATGTGAATATAAGCCAGGAGCAAGGATTCTGGAAAGTGAAATTCGATATTGCAAGTGCAAGTCGACGTTCCTGATATGAAAGTGAAAGTGGAGTGAAAGCCGGCCCGAAGCAGGATCCAAAGACGTTCAAATCCAGTTCGGATATCAAAGTGCAGTTCAATCGTCGAAAGTGATATCTCTTTGATTTGAGTCCGGTCTTCTTTTCTCTTTTGAGTTAGGTTTTTAAGACAGGACAGGAAATCGGGTTTTCTGAATATCTCTCAGCCGACCTATGTTGTAAAGGTTGTTGGTTCGAGATCGAAACTGGACCTGAGAGAGACTAGACTGATAGTCAGAGTGGGTGCGCCTTCAGTTGAGGAGAGATGTTCACAAGCAGTGGTTATGAGCTCTCTTGTTCCGGCTCAGAAGAGGTAATTCCTTCAGTTGCACTAGTGGATTGAATAACCTTTTTTTAGTGCCAACAAAGTGCATGTGTTGTTGGTTAATAAAAACACGAATTTCGATAGGCTGGAGGACTGATACTATAAGACAAAGAAAGGCCTTAAAAAAAAGAGAAATGAAAGGCATTTTTCCACAACTCCAAGGAATCTCTTTCTTGGCATTTTTATTTGAGAGAGAGCTATGCTTAGGTCAGTTCCTTCAAAAAACTTCTTTTTTAAGTCAGAAGTGAACTTTAGGTAAGTAAGTAGTCCCGTATGAAATTCATAAAACATTCATATCTGACACTTGAGGAGGTCAATCTTAAGTGTTGGAAGCTACTGCTAAGGTACTCCCCCTCATCTATAAAGGATAGGCAATTG
>JAPVXF010000049.1:72500-89960 GCA_030064385.1 Melaleuca quinquenervia
TCTCTATCTAGTGACTCTCAGATTGACTCCAAGTGGGAAGGTGGCAAGTGTTTGCATGCACCAGATCAGATACGAAGGTTAGACTCCCCAAGCCAGGCGCGTACTACGTTTCCTAAAGATTCCAATGCTCGTACCATTTCCGTACCAAAGATTGGGGCCGGGTGAAGAGAGGGTCCGGGAGACATGGCTTATTTCCACCACATACAAGGGCTCTTGCCATATTGATATAAGTTTTTACGGTAGTTAGTACATGAGGGAGTACACCGGCCTCCGAGAAAGTTCTTTTATTTTCTTTCATTTCAAGAGAGAATACAGGAAAAAAACCAGTATATATTATTATACTCGAAATCTCTCCAAGAAACTGAAAAACTCGGGGTTGAGAAGGGCCCCCAACAAGACCACAACTCAATTAAGTCCGCCTTCTGTCCCCCACTACCAAAAGACGTGGAGACCCGTTTATCTCGTAAACTCCTTACTATACTTCTTGCATAGGCTTGCAGGATCAAGTGGGAAGAGCGGAACTTGACAGGTCTCGCAGCTACTAAGCTAACGGGCAGCTTTCAAAAATGGCTACCGCATCTGCGCTTTACTACGATTTGGTGCGGAACTGAAAGCGGCAGAAAGAAAGCTTAAGGCAAGCGACATAGGTAATCAAACAGCAATCGAGAGCCGAAGGTCTGATTCCACCTAGTGGCGAATTCAACCAACAGAGAAAGCAACCCTAGCCCTGCCTCCTCTTGAGCCTTTAAGTGTTGTTTTCTTATCCCCCTTATTAATCTTAAATTAAGGGATTTTATACCGCTTCAAAGAAAGTAAGAGCGGATTACGGAGAGTAATCGATCTCCGCATCTAATTCCAAAGGAGCTGTGCTGGACACGGAATAAATAAAATTGTGCAGGCTTTCCCATTTTCTAAAACTACTATCATCCTAATATGATAGGATAGGTCTGCCAGCTAACTAGCTTACTAAGCCTCCCCTCGAAGCTGTCAACTGATGCACCAGCTTCAGATGTAGAGTCGAGAGAAGCCTTCCCCACTGTATTGGAACTTTATTCAGCAGGCCTAGCCGATGGAGTGGATGTAGCAGACCACCCAAAGACCGCTTCTGCTGCTTAACCAGCGTCTCCTTGCCTGTCTGAACCATTGCCGCAAATTGCGAATGTTAAGACACCAAAATCTGCGTACATAACCAAACTATTTAAGATGATGGATATTGAGCGAGGATAGGGAGCCCGAGCCAAGCCCTGGTACAAATAACATAAAGAAATGTAACCAACGTTTATTGGAAAAAAGCAAGCCCAAAGATTTGGGACCAAAAGCGATTAGCGGTGACCATTGAATAAGTTTCTTCAGCGGTTAAAAGCACGGAATGTATTTGCACCATCACCATCTTCAAATAAAGTCTTTTTACGGTAGCACCATGAATAGCACATAGGAGAGCAGCGCCCAATACACCGGCAACTCCCATCATATGAAATGGGTTCAATGTCCAATTATGAAAGCCTTGGAAAAAAGGATGAAGCTCAATATAGCTGCTACACCAAAACTAGGCGCAAAGAACCAACCAGACTGACCTAGTGGATAAATCAGGAATACAGAAACAAAAACAGCAATTGGACCAGAGAATGCGATTGCATTATAAGGTCGCAATTGAACAGATCGAGCAAGTTCAAATTGACGTAACATGAAACCTATTAGTCCGAAAGCGCCGTGGAGAGCCACAAAAGTCCACAGACCGCCTAATTGACACCAACGAGACAAATCTCCTTGTGCTTCAGGACCCCATAGTAAGAACAAAGAATGTGCTAAACTATTAGCAGGAGTAGAAACTGCGGAGGTTAAGAAGTTGCATCCTTCCAAATAGGAACTGGCCAATCCATGGGTATACCATGAAGTTACAAAGGTTGTACCTGTGAACCAACCACCTAAGCCGAAAAGGTGGAGCGAGAAGGTTCTGCTTTCTCTCGTTATGAGGCGCATTCTAGAGACAGACCTTTCTTACAAAGCGACTTCAAAGAGCTGCTTCCTTATCGAGCGGGTCTATTCACTTCTCAGAATCTTTCTCCTCGGGAAGGCTAAGATCCGTTCTTACTGATTCATAAAGCGGAAACTCTAGTTCCGGGAAGACTTTCCATTTTCAATATGGAACAATCGAATCCTTAACAGGAATGCCGGAGCCTTCATTTGAACAATTATGCTAATGTGAAGACTCCTCATTTTCTTTTCCTTGACAAATGGCCTATTATCCATTCAGTAGTTATACATCTTTCGGGATAACTTAGTCGATGCAACTATTGTGTATCTGCTACCCCCAGATGCCTAAAATCTTTCTTACACACCTTGATTGAATCTTGTTCAATCTGTGACCATTCCATTGAATGAATGAATGAGTTTTCCACTCGAAAAGGTGGTCCGCAAGAGAGAAAGTCGGAACTCGCTCTTGAGCAAGAACCTAGAGTTCCACTCAAAATCCTAATTAGAATGCCCCCTCAGGAGTTCTTCTTCGCAGTTCATCAGGGATCGGGCAGCTATCACCCATATTATTTATGCTTCCGCAGCTTTCTTCCACTCTACCAGGGTTTTCAAACCTCTGGGGAAAGAAGGATCCTTCCAAGCGAAAGTTCCACCCTTTTTGAACCATGTCAAGCTCATCCCACAAAGGGAAGTAAACTCCTGAAACCTGTCCATGATTGGGCGAATGTCAATTGCCCTGACTAAGGCTTAAAAGGCACAGAAGGAAGGACATCCATCCTACTCACAACCGGAAGAAGGGGCAAAGCCGGTCCAAAAAGCACAGGGAAGGTTCCACTTAGCTCCTATTCTGAAAAGATCTGAAAAGAAAGGACGATGGGAAATCCAAGGAGGTGGCTTACTTATGCAATTCCACACTATGATATTCATTGGAAAAAGGCAGAGCTGTAGAGTATAAGCTTTTCGGGACAGGATGAGATGTTGATGCTTGACTTGGTGATTCGATCAATCCCATCGAGCTGGAGTTCCTTTTAGATTGGATGTAGGGATTCCTCCTCTTTTCCGGTAAGGAGATCCTACTAATAAATAGGCTAACCAAAGGGAAGAGGAAGCGAAAGACCAATGAACCAAAAGACCGCCTTTCCTGCATCCACAATAGATCCAGTGCGCTTGTACCTTAATCGAGGGCATACATAAACGACCTTTGTTTTGAGTCCCGTGTTTTTTCATCTTTTCTCTTGCCTACGCCTAACTTCTTGCTGGGATCGACTCTGGACTCTTAAGCTAAGCGAGGTAGAGACTGCTACCCGTTCCTCTCCTGTATAGAAGAGCTACTTCGTTCCTCACTAAAGGAGTCAAAGAGATGACATATAAATTCTTTGACTTCCCACTTAGGTGGGTTTATCGTTCACTCCCTCACCCTCACGCTGGGGTGGTTCGTTCACTTGCGAAGAGTACTTCCGCTGTTTAGCTCTCTCTCAAGGGAGGCATTGAGTGTTGGCGTAGTAACCATATTTCTAAGGGAAGATGACGGCTTATTTCAAGCACACGTACCCGCTCGAAATGAGCTGATCGCGTGTGATCCAACCGAGAGAGCTGGCGACGACTGATTCCGCCTATCCGGTTGAAAAACCGCTTTACGGAGTAAGTTGCTCCTATTGCCAATAAGCCATAAATAAATAAGGATTATGACAGGAAAGAAGCGCCTTAACGGAGATTGGAGAACAATCAACCGATAGGCCTTTCACCAGAAATTGTTTTGCAAACTCAGCGGCTCCAGACGAAGAGACCAGCGTCTTGGCCAATGAGACCTCGACTCCGATCGTCTTCAAATACTGGAGATATCGATTTGCCACCGCCTTGTCGGCAATGACTATATCGTCCCCAAGTAGAGCGTCATCCTTAAATCTTTTTCCTGGATAAAGCAACTCTGCTGCAATCCACACCAATATATGATGACAGAGAGCAAACAGAGGCCAGGACGAGAGAAAGCCCAGTGGTTGACCAGCGCAAAACTTGATAAACTTAGGCGCACCCTTGAGTCCATTCGGAGCTGAGAATACATTGACTCTCAGTCCTGAATGGATTCAAGAAAAGGCAACCACCTTATTAAATAAACACTTTCTCACGGCCTCCTGAAATGTTAAAGGAAAACGATCGGTTTCGGACGAAAGGTCAAAAGACCAAAACCCCGAACAACAACCATTGATCAATTTCCTAATTGGCGCCTCTTGATCAAACGTTCTGAGGGATGAGACAAAGAACAGACATGCACCAATCATGAGCAGGACGCAACAAAGCTTGTTTTTTTTAAAGGGTTTGGAAAGGATTGATCTTTCTTCCCAGCTCCCTCATCCTTAAACAGGCGACCAACCGGATACATCTCACAGAGATCAGAATCAGTAGGTGACCCTACGGTAGGCGAAAGTCTTAGACTGAAATAGCCTTCTTTCGATTTTCAAAAGAAAAGCGGGTTGTTCAACCGTAGGAAAGGGCGGTGAGGCTTTTTCAACCCCTATGGGATGGGATGGGATGGGGGAGGGATGTTTTGGTAGGGTTGCTCGTCCTTCAGGTGACCCATATTCCTATCCGAAGACAAAGTATATTCTTTGATCGGGGAGGACAGGGTACTAGATAGCCGCCTTGATCGAAGCATCGATATGGGAATAAGAACTTGAAGCATCAGAATCAGCAGTCTTTTGTCTGCTCGACCCTGTCCCCTATCCCGTTGATTCGGCAGGAGTTCCCCTTAAAGGAAGCTCTTTTTTGGGCCCCTCTCTCCAACGAGCTTTTTCCGGGCGGTGCCGACGTTGACTTGGAACTTCTGTCCTGCACGAGCAAAGACAAGAAAAACAAAGGTTAAGGAATTCCTCAGTGGTGTGGTGGATTTCAGGAACAAATAGAGAAAGATGTTTTTACGATTCCGTTGTGACCCGTCATACCAAACGTCTTTCTGGTTTTTGGTCTCTATCCATTTTTTCACTCCTATCCATCACTAGCGATATAGTATAGATAGAAGTGTTCGTTTTTCTTAGTAGGGGGATAGAGCCGCTTATGGTTTCCCTCCCGTCTAGCTAACCTCGCTCTCGTACAAGGAGAGGAGGTTAGCTAGTACTATAGCTCCTTTCCTTCTTATTCGTCCCCTACCGCGCCTATCGCCGAAGGCAGGGTTGATCCACTAACTTGATTTCAACAAGCCAGTCGCGAGGAGTAGCTATTCAGAGCCAAGGATTGATAGAGTCATTGAGTTAGTACGGATTTTCATTCACATTCAATGAGCTTATTAGTTGGGAAAGAGGGAGCTAACTCCAAGACCTCTCCTTCCACTTTCCAATCCAATTTTATTGAATCTATGCATAGTATTCCACTCGAAGCGCCGCTCCGGTTTGAAGGATGCATCCATGCGTTCTAGCCCGTAGTTCCAATCTATGGTGCACCCCCTTCCCTCTACCCTCCCACTCTTCCCTCCCCCTCCCACCTCCCATAGGATCCTTCCCTGGCGAGGGGGTTTCTAAGAATACACTTACTTGGATCTTCAAGCTAAGATGCTAGAAGTGATAACTAAAGCTGAAAACCTGAACTAGAATGAATGAGGATTCTTATTTGAAGGAATGAAGTAAAGCTAAGGTTTCCAAGCAGAGGTAGGAAGGAGTGCCATCTGTTTAATCGGAATAATCCGGTTCACCACCCGCGGAGAAGGTCTTCTGTCTGTTCGAGACTATTAGTCACTGGGGACTTGAACTTGAGGATCACAACTATATGCTTATCTGGTGGATGCGCGTCTTGGGCTAACTAGAAATATCGTAAGAGAATAAAAAGAAATCTGACATGCCTCAACTGGATAAATTCACTTATTTTACACAATTCTTCTGGTCATGCCTTTTCCTCTTATTTGTAGTTTCTCTCATTGTGCGCTTTCTTCGCGTTTTCAATGTTGAGTCAACGCTATATCTCTTTTATCTTCGACATAAGGGAGTAAAGCGTCTCGTTTTCTGCTTCCAGATCTTTTTCGTTCTGGCGATTTTCGTCAGAACACTCTTTCTCCTATGCACCGACATAGGAATGGTGCTTTTTCAACACTCCATTTTTTGTGTTGTTCCAGCAGAACTAAGTCTTCTTAAAGACTATCTGGAGCAACCCTACCAAGATCCTGAGTGGGTCGAATTTGTTCGTACACAGTTATGTACGTCCCCACCGGCTGAATTTTCTACGAGATTTCAGTCCTTTATGGGGATCGAACTGTGTTCCTCCACTCGGGAACAAATTCTTGATCTTTATAAAGAAATTTTTAAAGATCGACAGGACCCTCTCTTAGTTATTCCGGAAGCCTTTTTGGAAACAATCCTTAAGGCACACCTTCGACCGATTGAGTTTCATCACTCAACCCTCTGTGAGGTTTTGCGGACTTTGTGTCAAGATCGACACGAATCCGCTTTCTATTCCGAAGTCTTGACGGATAACGCGGATGCTTTCCAAGGTTTTTGGGAAGAATGCCGAAAGCGCGATATTCTGAAAAAGAAACGCTATTTGGAATCCCAAGAATTTATCCAGTTGGAAAAAGACCTCCATAGGCGTAAAGAGGAAAAGGCCGCTCTCCGCGAACAGATTTATCTTATCGAAAGGGAGAGGTGGATGAGGAAAAGGCCGTAACTTTTAGTCTTTTCTCTTTCTTCGGATGATATGATGGGAAAATCATTTCTCCTATGAATGAAAATGAATCGAATCCTATAAAATCTTTCTATTTTTCCTTTGAATTACTCAACTATATATCCTATGAATTTCATTTTGCACCGGAAACTATTCTAGAAGAGGTTCGAATCCGTTCCGTTCGGATATTGATCGGTCTTGGCTTGACATGGTTTACGCGTTACTGGTTCCCGGAAGAGTTAATATCTCCATTAGCTAAACCCTTTCTTACCCTGCCTTTTGACTCGTATTTTGTTTGTACACAATCAACGGAGGCCTCCCCGACATATGTTGCAACGTCTTCAATAGCATGCTCTTACTTCGTCGTTCCCTTTCTAAGTCATCAAATTTGGTGCTTTTTGATCCCCAGTTGCTATGGGGAACAAAGGACGAAATACAATCGATTCTTCTATTTAAGTGGTTCTCGCTTTTCCTTGTTCCTGTTCCTAACTCCTCCCCGGGTAGTTCCCAATGTTTGGCACTTTCCATACTTCGTGGGTGCAACATCAACAAATTCGCTCATGATCAAGTTACAACCTAAGATCTATGACCATATTATGTTAACTGTTCGTATTTCGTTCATTCTATCGGTATGCTCCCAGGTACCTGTAATTGTGATCCGTTTGCCAGAACCAAGGGGTCTTTCTGTGGAAACCTTCACGAACAATCGTCGTTTTTTGATGGTTTTTCCGCTTCTCACAGCTGCTCTTTCGACACCTCCGGATATCTGGTGCCAAATCGTCGCCCCTTTCCTTATTTCTTTGATAATAGAGTTGGCTATCTTTGTGGCATCGATTTTACAAGTTCGTGAAGAGGGCTGGACGAGTGGAATGAGGGGGATCGGCTCGATCGACAAAAAAGAAGAGTAGCCCCCCTGGCAAAGTAACTATCACGTTCATTCCCCAAAGAAGTAAAAAAAAGAGCGCTAGGGATACTCCAATGAGGGAGAAAGTGCCCCTTCGATTTGATGTGGATGAAAACTCTTCAAAATAGCGGAGCAGGGGAGGACTATGACTATAATGGACTATAATGAGGAGGACGACAGACCCACTCACGATCTACTAAGAAGGAAAGTCGCTTGATTGGTTCAAATCCAATTCGTGAGACCAGAAGAAAGGTCAGTGTAAAGAAGCTTGGTCAGTGATAGTCTTCCCCAGACCGTATGATGGCTACGCAATCTTCTTCTTCGATTACTATAAGAGTTCCTGATGAAACTACTCAAAGGAGGAATTAAGTGCCATCACTACCAAAGGGGTCTTACCTCAGAGGCTTGGATGAGAGTTGTCCTATAATCATTATGAGAGCGTTGGAGGTTAGGTCAGGATCACTTCCTCCCACCCGAAGGCGAAGTCTAGCTCTATCACCCATGGGCCAAATAGACTGCATTAGTGGTATAGCAATGGTATTAGCAGTAGCAGTAGGATGACCTTAGATCTATTTACATCCGGCCATTCCTTCTTACCCTTTTCATGCACTCCCTTAGGCCTCGAAAACACTATTCCTTTCTTACTTTACTGTTACTGTTTTACGCTTTAAAGCACCACTCGTTACGCCGAAGACTCTCTATTAGCTAAGGAAAGGCATTGGCCAACTTAACAGCATTAGAGAAAGGCAAAGGGTAGGCGCATCATGTAGCTACGGTTCTTCCTTTCTAGTCTGTTTTGCCTGTCCATGTCTCGGTTCTGCGTGAGATAGTTTCAAAGGTTTGAATAGCCCTAGTCTATTTTTTTCAACAGAATCCTCCCACAGACAGAGAGCAGTAACTATCAGGTTTAGATATCCTTGGTAAGGGAAGGAAGAGAGAGAGCCTTGGGGTTTGAGATAGAGTGTAAGTCCTTGTCCCTTAAGCAAGTTAAAAAGCAGGTTCTGGGGCAAGCAGGTCAAACCTTTTAGTCTTAGTCGAGTCATTTCATTTCTTTGGCTTTGGTAAGCCCCTCTTTCTTTCGGGTAAGGTCCCGTAACAAAGAAAGTATCTTTTTTTGATTGTATTGGCCTTGTAATCTGGCTTTCAAAGTAACTTGCTGTAAAATGAAAAGAAAGGTTTGAAAACTCACTCGTTTACCCTATTTTGCTTTTTATCATTCGAAAATAAATAGATTTGCCTCCTTTCATTTGACTTGCCGGATGAATTGATTGATCTTAAAGATAATTTCTAGTCCTCGGGAGTGCTAACCATGTTAACCATGTTCTTTTGAAATAGCAATAAAAGTGTTTACACTAGTATCCAAAAAGATATCTTTTAGTTAGAATTTAACTAGTATTAGAAAAAGGAAGGTCTTCTTGCCTCTATAGAGGGCGCTTTTAACCTCTTGTCGGCACGGCATATCCCCTGCTGTCAGATCGTTAGCTCCTTTGAAATCGAAGCATTAAGTACTCGAGGGATTAGTTAGTCTTTTTCCCACTTGATGGCAGGGCACTCCTAGGGGAAGGCCTTAGTGCTTAACTACACTGGTACCCTAGCTCGGGTAACTATTATTATTATAAATAATAATAGTTAATCGTCTTACTGTTTTATTTGTAAAGGAAATCAGATATGGTTTATGCTTAACTTCTAACTTGAAAAAGATCTTAACGCGGGAAGGATTATTTTCTGACTTTCCTGGAACTGGAACTGGATAGCCTGGAAATGGATGCGCTTACAACTATAATGAGAATGTAAAGAGACGTAACTGGATTTGCTTTGCCCCCTTCAAACTTGTCTGCTAGATATAGATTCTTTTTTTCCCTTATTCCCAACTCCCTTAGCTGAACATTCTATTCTGCTTATAATGAAGTTGAAAATCTTACCTTTCAGATCGGGAGAAGCTCAATTCGCGGATGAAGAAGAAGAATGGAATCTCTTTCTCTACTCTTTATAGTTTTTCTAGTTTTCGAGCTCTATTTGTCCGTTTAGCCCTTTGACTCTTTGTCTGGAGAGAAAGCATATTAGAATAGTGCTATTGTTAAAAAGATTCATATAGAGAAGGTTCTCCTTTTTTTAGTGGGCCCATAGAAAATTTCACCTGGGACAGAATGTAAGTCGATGTAACATAACTTGAGGCGGAGAGAGAAAGAGACAACCATTGGATAGCCATAAAAGACTGCCTGGCTTGAAGGAAACTCTGAAAAAGACTTGGAGAAAGCATATACCGAGCTAGCTTCCTTTGCCCTTAACCTAGATGGATGAACTGGATTTTACTTCCTCTTTTTTGAGTGGGAATATCCAGAACTCTAACTAGATCTTCAACTCCAACCCAAAAACTACAAGGGAAAACTTTATTCTTTATTCTGAAATTGAGCTTGTTTAAGAACTCGAAATGCAAGGCATGACTGAGAGAAGAAAGTGAATTGGATTCGATCCTATGGACCCTTCTTTCGTATGGATACTCATATCAAGACTAGCTGGTCTTTCGTAGCAAGGGAAAAGGAACTCGCCAGAGAAGCAAGCGAAATCAATGCAGTCGTCAGTCAGAACCTTCACTTCAGGGGCCAGCTAGCGGTAACTCTCACTCTCATAAACCCACTAACAGCACTCCTAACTTCACTTCTTCCTAAAACGACGACGAGGAAGAGACATAGAGCGAAGGAATGGTATAAAAGAAAAGGTAGCCACGAGTCCAGCTGGAAAGAGGTTTCAAACTGTATTGCTTACCATCTAAGGGGCAGGTACTGCAACTGGTTCTAGGGGGACAAAAACTGAGTCTAGACAAGAAAGTCTTTTTTCTTAAAAAAAGGGCGTCAGATTGCTAAAGCTTAACTGGCTAGAACATAACTTCCAGAAAGGTCAACTTCCATTGGAACTCAGAGCGACGGGAAGGGTCAAGGAAAAGAAGGGAAAGGTAACGGAATTCACTCGACTAACGACTAAGAAGGTTAGGAAAAGAGGGGTAGTTCCTCTAACGATGCCTGAATGCTACTTTCGCCTAGTCGGTGAAGCTGCGTCCTCCCCTCTTCTCTTGGTGGCATTTCCCTTGGCTTCCATCACAGAAGATGTCAGCAATAGCAATCCTTCAGTCAATGGAATCAGTAGCTACACTGACCCCTGCACGAAAGTTGTTTTCTAATCGATAGAGCTCGTGGATTTGTTCATTCATAGCATAGAGGTAGATCCTTTCCCGAGCCCGATGATCGAATGTTATCCCTTTCCACTCCTGCTGCATTCCTGACTGCTTCCCTGTTGTGGCTGCGTGTCCTAATCGAAAAGAACTCATCTCATAGGGTCCGTTTCCTTGGCTGACACCGACACCGGCCGATAGAAACTAAGATAGGGAGGGCTGGCCATTCGGTCCCTAATCTCTCTATGTTTGAGTGGCCTATAGGAGAGAGGTTCACCCGGTTATACCACTGTAGGGCCCAATCATCTTATTAAAAGAAAAAAATAAAGTTGACCGACAAGACAATGATTGATTTCTTTCTTTCATAACCTCGACTTCTTTATTTGACTTCAACTTCAATCGGACCGGTCTTCAAAGAAAGATCAGATCTTCCAATCGCTTATGTCAGAGCTGGTTCCTCTGTAAGAGGGTTAGATCATTCACCTATTGGGACAGTAGCTTCACTCCTGGAAAAGAATAAATGAAATGCTGCTTTGTTTACAAGAAAGAGATTCAAATCTCCAATGTGATACCTAATCCTAACCCAGTCGGCGTAGGCGAGTCACTCGATAAGGCTTTTATCCCAGTCCTGCTAGCCCAAGCTAGTAGTCAGATGAGTATGCCCGGTATGTCTTTCCAAAAGGACAGCTGTCTTCTTGAAGTCAAGGTGGGTCATGGATACACTCTCTACTCCGATCTCTCCTCAAGAGAGAGGATCAGTTATGCTTGATTGAAGGCTTGATGGCTGAAGGAAAGACTTCCTTTCTTGCCCAACATCTCCTCTCCGCTTTGGTTGAGCTGTTTCGCTTCATTGCCGTCAAAAGGACTTTAAAGGAAGAGTATGCCCCGCCTTTCCTTTCCCTTTTGGTACGCGAAGGCGTCTTTCTATTCCATTAAATGAAGGAATCTCTCTGACAAGGGCAACGGCTTGGAAAGAAAAATCCCAACTCTTTTCTTGTCCCAAAGAAATCCATTCCGGAAGCGGAAGGTCGGCTTGGCGTTGCGTAAATCAGATATCTTGTCCCAGGCTACTCTCTTCCCTTCTTCGTAGGGTACGCTCCGTTCCCAAGAAGATCAGGTGAGCCCGAAGACCGAATCAATGTGACTTACACTTTTCTTTGAATTGGATTTGTCGCGTTCTCATTGGATTACTACTATACTGGGCTTCCCCCCTTTCAGCATGGCTTCCTAGAAGAAAGGTGTGAGTTATCGTTGCCGTTCGACCCCCCTTTGGCCACGTCTACCATTTCATTAAGTCAGTTCGGTAGCTAGGTCACAAGACCCAGCCGTCACATCAAGATCGTAAAATGACGTATATGAGAGAGTGGAACCAACGGCTTATGAGCTCACGGTTTGAGAGTGGCTGTAGCCTACCTAAGCTCAGCTTTATTCAGTTCAATACATTGCGCGCACGGTTCTCGTTATTGGACTTTGCTTTTGGGTTCGCTCCTCTCATGTGTTCGAGTGCCTACGCTCCTGCACCTATCGGTACAGTGGCTTGACGCTCCTCTGACTCTGGTCTAGCTGGGGAGAGAACTCCACTCATTGCCCGATCCTCTCTCTTATACGGTCTTCTTTATTTCACTGGGTGGGATATCTAAGACATGGGGCTACCGAGAGATATAAGATCTTGTCCCAGTTCTAAATAATCGAAGGGTTTATACTCTCGCTATTGGACCTGATAGTTGAGTGGCTAAGAGCATGAGGGAAAGATTCGACTTTAAAAGACCGGATGGTTGGCTTGGTTGATGGAAAAAGTGCCGTAAGTCGAGCTGCTATCGATCATGGAATAAAAGACAGGTTGGGACAAATCCTGATCTTTTAATTGCGTCAATAAAATAAGATAGATGGATGCCTGAATCGGACATATGAGATGAGCCCTAAACCCCTCGTTCTTTGCGTGAAGACCAGATGCGCTCTTAGCTGCCTTTCAAGATGCCAAATCGTTCTCAACTTTCATTGGTTTGGCGGGGCTCTTCATCTATCAATCGAAGGTTAGAGTTGGCTTCATTGCTTGGTTTTGGAAGACGGGAGAGATCTCAGATCAGGTTCAACCTCAAGTGAGTCATCATAGGGTCTTGCTTTGAGGAACGGACAGACCAGACAGTCGTGACTTTCTTTCTCGCCTCTTTCTCTTTATTGCCTGAGCCCGGGCTTCAAAGTAAGAGCCTTCCCTGCTTCACCCATTCATTGCCATCAACCGGCTGTTCGAGCTCATCAATCAAGACGGCGGGGAACTTAGATGATTCATCTTAGTATGCCGGGTATGTCGTTGCCCAAGGTCCTTTCTAAGAGATCAATCTAAGGGTAGAAAAAGAAGAGAATCAGACTTCGGTGAGTGCCGCTTGCTGTCAGGCCATCGGCTCCTATCACTTTGTTCGATTGAAACCCTTTTCCTCTTTTTCTAGCGGTTTCACTCCTTTATAGGTATAGGTCGGAACTCCGGAACTAAAGACTTTCTCAATCAGACAGGATAGATAGATTGAGTGCGCCTTGCCTTCTATACTATACGACTAAGGCCTTGTCACGAGCTGGACTCGAACCAGCACCTCTGGGTAAAGCACACACATACCGAGAGATGCTGTCTTACCAAGGGCAAAAGGAAAGGTGAAAGGTACGAAAGTAGGAAAATAAGCAACAACCATATATTATATGGATTCCCTAGAGAGATTTCTAAAGTCTTCGTGCAAGAGACGATTCGTTGAATTCTCTTAGTCCCACTTCCCACAGGAATTGAAGAGTACGCAAGCACATTCATTGATGCAGCGAATGCAAGCTCCTGGTGGAAGCTTTTCCATGAGATTCCCCAGCTACTGCTATCGAATCCCCTCTTTTCGCTTTTCGCAAGTGAATCAGAGCTTGAAAGGTCTATCCGATGTGGGACTGATGACTTTCCTGGATTGGATTCCTTGCTTGCATTCCTTATTGGAATGGAAGTAGGAGGCTTCAATCAATTCTCCGGGCGAAGACTAGCTTTTGCTTTCCTTTTGGAGGAAGGATTGGAGGAATTAATCCAATGCGGGTCCAGGTAGGAATCAAGGAATTTCACCTTGATAAAGCCTCTTACCTGTTTCCGATCCGATTACCGATTTATAGGATGAAGCAGAAGAGAAGGAAGTTAGGACCGGCTGAAAGAAGGACAGCGGGGAAAGTTCTCTAACTTGGGAAAAACCTTCGAATCCGTCTTTTTTGGACGGAAAGGGCGAGTAGAACGGGCGCGAAAACGAAACCTTCCTTCTTCGGCCTAAACTGAGATAGTGCAATACGAATGACTACTTGTGAAGTACCATGGAATTGGGGGGCATGGCACTAACACTCAACTCAAACAAACTATTCAAGACCAGATCAGCAAAGGAAACATACATGTTGAAAACGATGAGGCATCTACGAGCGAACGGTTAGGCAAGACTACGGCGCCTGGGTAAACATCCCCTTTACCAACCAAACAAGATGTCGAGAGTGTTTTGGAGAAGTACGGTATCCTAGCGAAGGACCTTCTTTTAAGGTATGTGCCAGAACTGCCTTCCATCCCTATGGAGGTGGCCTGAATTGGCGTCCTTTCCGGTCTTAATCTCCGGTGAAAGGTGATAAGGCCTTAGTGGGCCGGACTCCCTTCCATCGGATGATTTGGGAGCTGTTTGCGATCGCTTTATGGGATTGCGCGGTTCTCAAGGGGTTAAACCCCAAGGATCCGGATAGGGCGGCGAAAGGGGCTTGGCCATTTGAAGGTTGGTTCCTTTACTGGAGCTCTATCTTTATACTGACTCTGTTTAGGGAATTCTTTCTGCCTAAGACCTTCTATCCTTGCGAGATCACAAGTGATGAGGATCGGTCTCTTCCTGTCCTCCCTGTGAAGGTTGCAGAGTGACCTTAGGATTCCTTTCATAATTAACGGCAAAGTCATTTGAAAAGCAATTGGTTCGTTCAGTTGGTGCAGCTAGCGCTATAGTTAGTAAGGCAAGAAGGTAAGGAGTTAGTTTACAGCGTCGAAGTCTGAAAGCAGAAGGCTAGGAAGACCGGAAAGCCGGGAATTGGCTACATACACCGGAAACCCGAGATCGAAAGAGTAAGGACTGAGGTGCGTAGCGAAACTTTTGAAGCCAAAGCCCTTATTAAAGGCAAAAAGGGCGGCAAGGGCAAAGGCCTCCTATTCCTCTAGACAGGACAGATGGGATTCTTGCTTCCATATGCCACCCGCTTAAACTCTTCTTTGAATGCCCAAAGAGAAAGCTTATAGGTGAAATTGATTGATGAAAAGATCGTCTTCTGCATTCGATGCTTCCTGTACTTCCCCTGCTTCCTTTAGCAGCGGAAATGCAGACATCTAGCACATAGAAGAGCGGATTCGGTTCCTATTCCTTATTAGATGAGATGAGATGTCAGTTCCTTTCGTGAAACCTGCTCTTGCATATGCAGTTGGTGTCCTTAGTCAATTTATGTACTCTATACGTATCCCTCATCTCGAAGCTGAAAAAAGAATTCTGCGGTATCTTAAGTCGTCTCCTGGAAAAGGTATTTGATATGCCTCTAATAGACATCTTCTTATTTCTGTCTATGAAGATGCAATGGGAATTGAGGTTGACAAGACCAAAGGAGCTAATGAACCACCTGCTGAAATTCTTGAGGAAGTTGAGAGGTTCCAGACTAGATCTTTACCAAACATTGAACAAACTGAGACCTGTGGGAACCGAGGCAAACCACCGAGAGTGACAAGGGCAGGATGAAGCTCTTCACCGAAAAAGGATCTTATAAGATTCCTCACAGAATATCAAGATGTCTTCGCCTGGTCAAATGAGGATATGCCCGGATTAGACACCAAGATTGTGGTGCACAAGTTGCCAGTCATGCCAGAATTCTCACCAGTAAAGAAAAAAGTCCGAAGAAGTCGTCCAGAATGGAGTCTAAAAGTTAAAATAATCAAACAAAAAAAGGCCAAATTCATCGTCGTCAGCACTTATCCAATCTGGCTCTCTAATGTTGTACCGGTGCCCAAGAAAGATGGCCGGGTAAGGGTTGGACTACCGAGACCTAAATCGGGCCAGTCCCAAAGACGATTTCCCCTTGCCACACATCGACATTCTGGTCGACAATGTCGCGGGCCATGAAATGTTCTCCTTCATGGATGGATTCTCAGGATACAACAAAATTTGTCTTGATGAAGAAGATCGGGAAAAGACAGCGTTCACTACACCATGGGGTACCTTCTGCTATCGAGTCATGCCCTTTGGACTCAAGAATGCTGGGGCAACCTACCAAAGGGCCATGATCACGCTCTTCCATAACATGGTACACTTTGAGATGGAAGTTTATGTAGATGATATGATTGTCAAATCTCGAAATAACGAAGACCATCTGGTGAATCTTGCAAGAGTTTTTAACCGACTCAGGAAATACAAGCGTAGGCTTAACCGAGCTTATAATTAGGCTTTGGACTTACTTCAGGCAAGCTTCTGGGCTTCATAGTAAGCAGACGAGGAATTGAGATCGATCCAGCAAAGATCAAAGCAATTGTAGAGATGCCTCCTCCCCAGAATCTCAGGCAAGTCCAATCATTCTTTGGACGGCTCAACTACATCAGCAGATTCATCGCCCAGCTCACTCATACCTGCGAACCTCTCTTCAAGCTGCTACGCAAGAATACATCCATGGAATGGACTCCAGAATGTGATGAAGCCTTCCAAAAGATCAAAAAAGATCTTATAAACCCATCGTACCGCCGGAACCAGGCCGGCCACTACTTCTTTATCTATCCATGAAGGAGACCTCCATGGGAGCTGGGGCAAGATGATAAGAGTGGCCGCAAAGAAGAGGCCATATATTATCGTTCAAAGAAGTTTCATCCCTACGCGAGACCATATACTCCTTCCTGGAAAGAACATGTGCTGCTTTGGTATGGGTCCCAACCAAGATGCGCCATTACATGCAGTACTAGAAAACTCTCCTGATTTCCAGAATGAATCCCAAAAAGTACATCTTCGAAAAGCCCGTGACGAGTGACAGATTGGCTAAATGGCAGATGATTCTGTTCGGTAAGAATATGACATATTTTATGTAACTCAGAAGGCGAGGTTTTAGTGATTGAATTAAAGCAGATAGGCTAGCTGATCAATCTCTGGATGAGTATTCACCAGTAAATACAAAGTTCCAGATGAGGGAATACTATTTGCCATGAAAGAAGATGACTGCAGATGGTATCCTGGCTTTTTTATGTACTTTTTTGGAGCCTCCAATGCTAAAGGAGCAGGAGTTGGCGCGGTACTGGTATCCGAAACAGGGGCACAATATCCCGTCGTTACCAAGCTAAGATTCGAATGTACAAACAAGATGGTTAAATATGAAGCTTGTATCCTAGGATTAAGGGCGGCCTTGAGCATAAAGATTGAAGACCTTTTAGTATTCGGGGATTCGGACTTGATCATACACCAGGTTAAAGGGGATTGGCAGACCCGAGACGAAAAACTTCTTCCTTATCACCGTCACCTGGTCCACTTGAGCCAGATGTTCGACAGTATTGAGTTTCATCACATCCCCATAACTCCTCCAGCTGAACATGGACATCAGTTTATCCTGGTAGTCATTTCTTATTTCACCTTTTTTTGGATCGAGGCAGCATCCTACAGAACTGTTCCAGAAGCTAGAGTAGTGAAATTTGTCAATCCCAACATAATCTGTCGATATGGGGTTCCTCACGAAATCATCACAGATAATGCGCCGAACCTGGACAGTGCCA
>JAPVXF010000050.1:0-88473 GCA_030064385.1 Melaleuca quinquenervia
GGACCAAGTGGAGACGAACTCCTTTAGTTTGGTCCAAGGGGAGCCGAACTTCGTTACATTGGTCCAAAAGGAGACCAACTCCATTAGATTGGTCCAAGAGGGGATGAACTCCCTTAGATTGGACCAAGAGGTGACGAACTCCCTTAGTTTGGATCAAGACGGACGAACTCCCTTAGATTTGACCAACATAAGTCGAACTCCCTTAGATTGGACCAAGTGGACGAACTCCTTTAGATGGGACAAAGTGGAGACGAACTCCTTTTGATTGGTCCAAGGGGAGACGAACTTCGTTAGATTCGTCCAAGAGGAGACGAACTCTATTAGATTGGTCCAAGAGGGGATGAACTCCCTTAGATTGGAACAAGAGGTGACGAATTTCCTTAGTTTGGATCAAGACGAACGAACTCCCTTAGATTTGACCAACATAAGACGAACTCCCTTAGAGTGGACCAAGTGGACGAACTCCATTAGATGGGACAAAGTGGAGACGAACTCCTTTAGATTGGTCCAACGGGAGACGAACTTCGTTACATTGGTCCAAGAGGAGACGAACTTCGTTACATTGGTCCAGGAGGAGACGAACTTCGTTACCTTGGTCCAAGAGGAGACGAACTCCATTAGATTGGTCCAAGAGGGGATGAAGTCCCTTAGTTTGGACCAAGAGGTGACGAACTCCCTTAGTTTGGATCAAGACGAACGAACTCCCTTAGATTTGACCAACATAAGACGAACTCCCTTAGATTGGACCAAGTGGACGAACTCCTTTAGATGGGACAAAGTGGAGACGAACTCCTTTAGATAGGTCCAACGGGAGACGAACTTCGTTCCATTGGTCCAAGAGGAGACGAACTCTATTAGATTGGTCCAAGAGGGGATGAACTCCCTCAGATTGGACCAAGAGGTGACGAACTCCGTTAGTTTGGATCAAGACGGACGAACTCCCTTAGATTTGACCAACATAAGACGAACTCCCTTAGATTGGACCAAGTGGACGAAGTCCTTTAGATGGGACAAAGTGGCGACGAACTCCTTTAGATTGGTCCAACGGGAGACGAACTTCGTTAGATTGGTCCAAGAGGAGACGAACTCTATTACATTGGTCCAAGGGGGATGAACTCCCTTAGATTGGAACAAGAGGTGATGAATTTCCTTAGTTTGGATCAAGACGAACGAACTCCCTTAGATTTGACCAACATAAGACGAACTCCCTTAGATTGCACCAAGTGGACGAACACCTTTAGATTGGACAAAGTGGAGACGAACTCCTTTAGATTGGTCCAAGGGGAGACGAACTTCGTTAGATTCGTCCAAGAGGAGACGAACTCTATTAGATTGGTCCAAGAGGGGATGAACTCCGTTAGATTGGAACAAGAGGTGACGAATTTCCTTAGTTTGGATCAAGACGAACGAACTCCCTTAGATTTGACCAACATAAGACGAACTCCCTTAGAGTGGACCAAGTGGACGAACTCCATTAGATGGGACAAAGTGGAGACGAACTCCTTTAGATTGGTCCAACGGGAGACGAACTTCGTTACATTGGTCCAAGAGGAGACGAACTTCGTTACATTGGTCCAAGAGGAGACGAACTTCGTTACATTGGTCCAAGAGGAGACGAACTCCATTAGATTGGTCCAAGAGGGGATGAAGTCCCTTAGTTTGGACCAAGAGGTGACGAACTCCCTTAGTTTGGATCAAGTCGAACGAACTCCCGTAGATTTGACCAACATAAGACGAAATCCCTTAGATTGCACCAAGTGGACGAACTCCTTTAGATTGGACAAAGTGGAGACGAACTCCTTTAGATTGGTCCAAGGGGAGACGAACTTCGTTTGATTCGTCCAACAGGAGACGAACTCCATTAGATTGGTCCAAGAGGGGATGAACTCCCTTAGATTGGACCAAGAGGTGACGAACTACCTCAGTTAGGATCAAGACGGAAGAACTCCTTTTGATTTGACCAACATAAGACGAACTCCCCTAGATTGGACCAAGTGGACGAACTCCTTTAGATTGGACCAAGTGGAGACGAACTCCTTTAGATTGGACCAAGTGGACACGAACGCCTTTAGATAGGTCCAAGGGGAGACGAACTTCGTTACATTGGTCCAAGAGGAGACGAACTCCATTAGATTAGTCCAAGAGGGGATGAAGTCCCTTAGTTTGGACAAGAGGTGACGAACACCCTTAGTTTGGATCAAGACGAACGAACTCCCGTAGATTTGACCAACATAAGACGAACTCCCTTAGATTGCACCAACTGGACGAACTCCTTTAGATTGGACAAAGTGGAGACGAACTCCTTTAGATTGGTCCAAGGGGAGACGAACTTCGTTAGATTCGTCCAACCGGAGACGAACTCCATTAGATTGGTCCAAGAGGGGAGGAACTCCCTTAGATTGGACCAAGAGGTGACGAACTACCTCAGTTAGGATCAAGACGGAAGAACTCCTTTTGATTTGACCAACTTAAGACGAACTCCCCTAGATTGGACCAAGTGGACGAACTCCTTTAGATTGGACCAAGTGGAGACGAACTCCTTTAGATTGGACCAAGTGGAGACGAACTCCTTTAGATTGGTCCAAGGGGAGACGAACTTCGTTAGATTGGTCCAAGAGGAGACGAACTCTATTAGATTGGTTCAAGAGGGGATGAACTCCGTTAGATTGGACCAAGAGGTGACGAACTCCCTTAGTTTGGATCAAGACGGACGAACTCCTTTAGATTTGACCAACATAAGACGAACTCCCCTAGATTGGACCTTGTGGACGAACTCCTTTATGTTGGACCAAGTGGAGACGAACTCCTTTAGTTTGGTCCAAGGGGAGCCGAACTTCGTTACATTGGTCCAAAAGGAGACCAACTCCATTAGATTGGTCCAAGAGGGGATGAACTCCCTTAGATTGGACCAAGAGGTGACGAACTCCCTTAGTTTGGATCAAGACGGACGAACTCCCTTAGATTTGACCAACATAAGTCGAACTCCCTTAGATTGGACCAAGTGGACGAACTCCTTTAGATGGGACAAAGTGGAGACGAACTCCTTTTGATTGGTCCAAGGGGAGACGAACTTCGTTAGATTCGTCCAAGAGGAGACGAACTCTATTAGATTGGTCCAAGAGGGGATGAACTCCCTTAGATTGGAACAAGAGGTGACGAATTTCCTTAGTTTGGATCAAGACGAACGAACTCCCTTAGATTTGACCAACATAAGACGAACTCCCTTAGAGTGGACCAAGTGGACGAACTCCTTTAGATGGGACAAAGTGGAGACGAACTCCTTTAGATTGGTCCAACGGGAGACGAAATTCGTTACATTGGTCCAAGAGGAGACGAACTTCGTTACATTGGTCCAAGAGGAGACGAACTTCGTTACATTGGTCCAAGAGGAGACGAACTCCATTAGATTGGTCCAAGAGGGGATGAACTCCGTTAGATTGGACCAAGAGGTGACGAACTCCCTTAGTTTGGATCAAGACGAACGAACTCCCTTAGATTTGACCAACATAAGACGAACTCCCTTAGATTGGACCAAGTGGACGAACTCCTTTAGATGGGACAAAGTGGAGACGAACTCCTTTAGATAGGTCCAACGGGAGACGAACTTCGTTACATTGGTCCAAGAGGAGACGAACTCTATTAGATTGGTCCAAGAGGGGATGAACTCCCTCAGATTGGACCAAGAGGTGACGAACTCCGTTAGTTTGGATCAAGACGGACGAACTCCCTTAGATTTGACCAATATAAGACGAACTCCCTTAGATTGGACCAAGTGGACGAAGTCCTTTAGATTGGACAAAGTGGCGACGAACTCCTTTAGATTGGTCCAACGGGAGACGAACTTCGTTAGATTCGTCCAAGAGGAGACGAACTCTATTAGATTGGTCCAAGAGGGGATGAACTCCCTTAGATTGGAACAAGAGGTGATGAATTTCCTTAGTTTCGATCAAGACGAACGAACTCCCTTAGATTTGACCAACATAAGACGAACTCCCTTAGATTGCACCAAGTGGACGAACACCTTTAGATTGGAAAAAGTGGAGACGAACTCCTTTAGATTGGTCCAAGGGGAGACGAACTTCGTTAGATTCGTCCAAGAGGAGACGAACTCTATTAGATTGGTCCAAGAGGGGATGAACTCCGTTAGATTGGAACAAGAGGTGACGAATTTCCTTAGTTTGGATCAAGACGAACGAACTCCCTTAGATTTGACCAACATAAGACGAACTCCCTTAGAGTGGACCAAGTGGACGAACTCCATTAGATGGGACAAAGTGGAGACGAACTCCTTTAGATTGGTCCAACGGGAGACGAACTTCGTTACATTGGTCCAAGAGGAGACGAACTTCGTTACATTGGTCCAGGAGGAGACGAACTTCGTTACCTTGGTCCAAGAGGAGACGAACTCCATTAGATTGGTCCAAGAGGGGATGAAGTCCCTTAGTTTGGACCAAGAGGTGACGAACTCCCTTAGTTTGGATCAAATCGAACGAACTCCCGTAGATTTGACCAACATAAGACGAACTCCCTTAGATTGCACCAAGTGGACGAACTCCTTTAGATTGGACAAAGTGGAGACGAACTCCTTTAGATTGGTCCAAGGGGAGACGAACTTCGTTTGATTCGTCCAACAGGAGACGAACTCCATTAGATTGGTCCAAGAGGGGATGAACTCCCTTAGATTGGACCAAGAGGTGACGAACTACCTCAGTTAAGATCAAGACGGAAGAACTCCTTTTGATTTGACCAACATAAGACGAACTCCCCTAGATTGGACCAAGTGGACGAACTCCTTTAGATTGGACCAAGTGGAGACGAACTCCTTTAGATTGGACCAAGTGGACACGAACTCCTTTAGATTGGTCCAAGGGGAGACGAACTTCGTTACATTGGTCCAAGAGGAGACGAACTCCATTAGATTGGTCCAAGAGAATATGAAGTCCCTTAGTTTGGACCAAGAGGTGACGAACTCCCTTAGTTTGGATCAAGATGAACGAACTCCCTTAGATTTGACCAACATAAGACGAACACCCTTAGATTGCACCAAGTGGACGAATTCCTTTAGATTGGTCCAACAGGAGACGAACTCCATTAGATTGGTCCAAGAGGGGATGAAGTCCCTTAGTTTGGACAAGAGGTGACGAACACCCTTAGTTTGGATCAAGACGAACGAACTCCCGTAGATTTGACCAACATAAGACGAACTCCCTTAGATTGCACCAACTGGACGAACTCCTTTAGATTGGACAAAGTGGAGACGAACTCCTTTAGATTGGTCCAAGGGGAGACGAACTTCGTTAGATTCGTCCAACAGGAGACGAACTCCATTAGATTGGTCCAAGAGGGGAGGAACTCCCTTAGATTAGACCAAGAGGTGACGAACTACCTCAGTTAGGATCAAGACGGAAGAACTCCTTTTGATTTGACCAACTTAAGACGAACTCCCCTAGATTGGACCAAGAGGACGAACTCCTTTAGATTGGACCAAGTGGAGACGAACTCCTTTAGATTGGACCAAGTGGAGACGAACTCCTTTAGATTGGTCCAAGGGGAGACGAACTTCGTTAGATTGGTCCAAGAGGAGACGAACTCTATTAGATTGGTTCAAGAGGGGATGAACTCCGTTAGATTGGACCAAGAGGTGACGAACTCCCTTAGTTTGGATCAAGACGGACGAACTCCTTTAGATTTGACCAACATAAGACGAACTCCCCTAGATTGGACCTTGTGGACGAACTCCTTTATGTTGGACCAAGTGGAGACGAACTCCTTTAGTTTGGTCCAAGGGGAGCCGAACTTCGTTACATTGGTCCAAAAGGAGACCAACTCCATTAGATTGGTCCAAGAGGGGATGAACTCCCTTAGATTGGACCAAGAGGTGACGAACTCCCTTAGTTTGGATCAAGACGGACGAACTCCCTTAGATTTGACCAACATAAGTCGAACTCCCTTAGATTGGACCAAGTGGACGAACTCCTTTAGATGGGACAAAGTGGAGACGAACTCCTTTTGATTGGTCCAAGGGGAGACGAACTTCGTTAGATTCGTCCAAGAGGAGACGAACTCTATTAGATTGGTCCAAGAGGGGATGAACTCCCTTAGATTGGAACAAGAGGTGACGAATTTCCTTAGTTTGGATCAAGACGAACGAACTCCCTTAGATTTGACCAACATAAGACGAACTCCCTTAGAGTGGACCAAGTGGACGAACTCCTTTAGATGGGACAAAGTGGAGACGAACTCCTTTAGATTGGTCCAACGGGAGACGAAATTCGTTACATTGGTCCAAGAGGAGACGAACTTCGTTACATTGGTCCAAGAGGAGACGAACTTCGTTACATTGGTCCAAGAGGAGACGAACTCCATTAGATTGGTCCAAGAGGGGATGAACTCCGTTAGATTGGACCAAGAGGTGACGAACTCCCTTAGTTTGGATCAAGACGAACGAACTCCCTTAGATTTGACCAACATAAGACGAACTCCCTTAGATTGGACCAAGTGGACGAACTCCTTTAGATGGGACAAAGTGGAGACGAACTCCTTTAGATAGGTCCAACGGGAGACGAACTTCGTTACATTGGTCCAAGAGGAGACGAACTCTATTAGATTGGTCCAAGAGGGGATGTACTCCCTCAGATTGGACCAAGAGGTGACGAACTCCGTTAGTTTGGATCAAGACGGACGAACTCCCTTAGATTTGACCAATATAAGACGAACTCCCTTAGATTGGACCAAGTGGACGAAGTCCTTTAGATGGGACAAAGTGGCAACGAACTCCTTTAGATTGGTACAACGGGAGACGAACTTCGTTAGATTCGTCCAAGAGGAGACGAACTCTATTAGATTGGTCCAAGAGGGGATGAACTCCCTTAGATTGGAACAAGAGGTGATGAATTTCCTTAGTTTCGATCAAGACGAACGAACTCCCTTAGATTTGACCAACATAAGACGAACTCCCTTAGATTGCACCAAGTGGACGAACACCTTTAGATTGGAAAAAGTGGAGACGAACTCCTTTAGATTGGTCCAAGGGGAGACGAACTTCGTTAGATTCGTCCAAGAGGAGACGAACTCTATTAGATTGGTCCAAGAGGGGATGAACTCCGTTAGATTGGAACAAGAGGTGACGAATTTCCTTAGTTTGGATCAAGACGAACGAACTCCCTTAGATTTGACCAACATAAGACGAACTCCCTTAGAGTGGACCAAGTGGACGAACTCCATTAGATGGGACAAAGTGGAGACGAACTCCTTTAGATTGGTCCAACGGGAGACGAACTTCGTTACATTGGTCCAAGAGGAGACGAACTTCGTTACATTGGTCCAGGAGGAGACGAACTTCGTTACCTTGGTCCAAGAGGAGACGAACTCCATTAGATTGGTCCAAGAGGGGATGAAGTCCCTTAGTTTGGACCAAGAGGTGACGAACTCCCTTAGTTTGGATCAAATCGAACGAACTCCCGTAGATTTGACCAACATAAGACGAACTCCCTTAGATTGCACCAAGTGGACGAACTCCTTTAGATTGGACAAAGTGGAGACGAACTCCTTTAGATTGGTCCAAGGGGAGACGAACTTCGTTTGATTCGTCCAACAGGAGACGAACTCCATTAGATTGGTCCAAGAGGGGATGAACTCCCTTAGATTGGACCAAGAGGTGACGAACTACCTCAGTTAAGATCAAGACGGAAGAACTCCTTTTGATTTGACCAACATAAGACGAACTCCCCTAGATTGGACCAAGTGGACGAACTCCTTTAGATTGGACCAAGTGGAGACGAACTCCTTTAGATTGGACCAAGTGGACACGAACTCCTTTAGATTGGTCCAAGGGGAGACGAACTTCGTTACATTGGTCCAAGAGGAGACGAACTCCATTAGATTGGTCCAAGAGAATATGAAGTCCCTTAGTTTGGACCAAGTGGTGACGAACTCCCTTAGTTTGGATCAAGATGAACGAACTCCCTTAGATTTGACCAACATAAGACGAACTCCCTTAGATTGCACCAAGTGGACGAATTCCTTTAGATTGGTCCAACAGGAGACGAACTCCATTAGATTGGTCCAAGAGGGGATGAAGTCCCTTAGTTTGGACAAGAGGTGACGAACACCCTTAGTTTGGATCAAGACGAACGAACTCCCGTAGATTTGACCAACATAAGACGAACTCCCTTAGATTGCACCAACTGGACGAACTCCTTTAGATTGGACAAAGTGGAGACGAACTCCTTTAGATTGGTCCAAGGGGAGACGAACTTCGTTAGATTCGTCCAACAGGAGACGAACTCCATTAGATTGGTCCAAGAGGGGATGAACTCCCTTAGATTGGAACAAGAGGTGACGAATTTCCTTAGTTTGGATCAAGACGAACGAACTCCCTTAGATTTGACCAACATAAGACGAACTCCCTTAGATTGGACCAAGTGGACGAACTTCCTTAGATTGGACAAAGTGGAGAAGAACTCCTTTAGATTGGTCCAAGGGGAGACGAACTTCGTTAGATTGGTCCAAGAGGAGACGAACTCCATTAGATTCGTCCAAGAGGGGAAGAACTTCCTGAGATTGGACCAAGAGGTGACGAACTCCCTTAGTTTACATAAAGACGAACGAACTCCCTTAGATTGGACCAAGTGGACGAACTTCCTTAGATTGGACAAAGTGGAGAAGAACTCCTTTAGATTGGTCCAAGGGGAGACGAACTTCGTTAGATTGGTCCAAGAGGAGACGAACTCTATTAGATTGGTCCAGGAGGGGAGGAATTCCCTTAGATTGGACCAAGAGGTGACGAACTCCCTTAGTTTGGATCAAGACGGACGAACTCCTTTAGATTTGACCAACATAAGACGAACTCCCCTAGATTGGACCTTGTGGACGAATTCCTTTAGATTGGACCAAGTGGAGATGAACTCCTTTAGTTTGGTCCAAGGGGAGACGAACTTCGTTACATCGGTCCAAGAGGAGACGAACTCCATTAGATTGGTCCAAGAAGGGATGAACTCCCTTATATTGGACCTAGAGGTGACGAACTCCGTTAGTTTGGATCAAGACGGACGAACTCCCTTAGATTTAACCAACATAAGATGAACTCCCTTAGATTGGACCAAGTGGTCGAACTCCTTTAGATGGGACAAAGTGGAGGCGAACTCCTTTAGATTGGTCCAACGGGAGATGAACTTCGTTACTTTGGTCCAAGAGGAGACGAACTCCATTAGATTGGTCCAAGAGGTGACGAACACCCTTAGTTTGGGTCAAGACGAACGAACTCCCTTTAGATTTGACTAAAATAAGACGAACTCCCTTAGATTGCACCAAGTGGACGAACACCTTTAGATTGGACAAAGTGGAGACGAACTCCTTTAGATTGGTCCAAGGGGAGACGAACTTCGTTAGATTCGTCCAAGAGGAGACGAACTCTATTAGATTGGTCCAAGAGGGGAAGAACTCCCTTAGATTGGAACAAGAGGTGACGAATTTCCTTAGTTTGGATCAAGACGAACGAACTCCCTTAGATTTGACCAACATAAGACGAACTCCCTTAGAGTGGACCAAGTGGACGAACTCCTTTAGATGGGACAAAGTGGAGACGAACTCCTTTAGATTGGTCCAACGGGAGACGAAATTCGTTACATTGGTCCAAGAGGAGACGAACTTCGTTACATTGGTCCAAGAGGAGACGAACTTCGTTACATTGGTCAAAGAGGAGACGAACTCCATTAGATTGGTCCAAGAGGGGATGAACTCCGTTAGATTGGACCAAGTGGTGACGAACTCCCTTAGTTTGGATCAAGACGAACGAACTCCCTTAGATTTGACCAACATAAGACGAACTCCCTTAGATTGGACCAAGTGGACGAACTCCTTTAGATGGGACAAAGTGGAGACGAACTCCTTTAGATAGGTCCAACGGGAGACGAACTTCGTTACATTGGTCCAAGAGGAGACGAACTCTATTAGATTGGTCCAAGAGGGGATGAACTCCCTCAGATTGGACCAAGAGGTGACGAACTCCGTTAGTTTGGATCAAGACGGACGAACTCCCTTAGATTTGACCAACATAAGACGAACTCCCTTAGATTGGACCAAGTGGACGAAGTCCTTTAGATGGGACAAAGTGGCGACGAACTCCTTTAGATTGGTCCAACGGGAGACGAACTTCGTTAGATTCGTCCAAGAGGAGACGAACTCTATTAGATTGGTCCAAGAGGGGATGAACTCCCTTAGATTGGAACAAGAGGTGACGAATTTCCTTAGTTTGGATCAAGACGAACGAACTCCCTTAGATTTGACCAACATAAGACGAACTCCCTTAGATTGGACCAAGTGGACGAACTTCCTTAGATTGGACAAAGTGGAGAAGAACTCCTTTAGATTGGTCCAAGGGGAGACGAACTTCGTTAGATTGGTCCAAGAGGAGACGAACTCCATTAGATTCGTCCAAGAGGGGAAGAACTTCCTGAGATTGGACCAAGAGGTGACGAACTCCCTTAGTTTACATAAAGACGAACGAACTCCCTTAGATTGGACCAAGTGGACGAACTTCCTTAGATTGGACAAAGTGGAGAAGAACTCCTTTAGATTGGTCCAAGGGGAGACGAACTTCGTTAGATTGGTCCAAGAGGAGACGAACTCTATTAGATTGGTCCAGGAGGGGAGGAATTCCCTTAGATTGGACCAAGAGGTGACGAACTCCCTTAGTTTGGATCAAGACGGACGAACTCCTTTAGATTTGACCAACATAAGACGAACTCCCCTAGATTGGACCTTGTGGACGAATTCCTTTAGATTGGACCAAGTGGAGATGAACTCCTTTAGTTTGGTCCAAGGGGAGACGAACTTCGTTACATCGGTCCAAGAGGAGACGAACTCCATTAGATTGGTCCAAGAAGGGATGAACTCCCTTATATTGGACCTAGAGGTGACGAACTCCGTTAGTTTGGATCAAGACGGACGAACTCCCTTAGATTTAACCAACATAAGATGAACTCCCTTAGATTGGACCAAGTGGTCGAACTCCTTTAGATGGGACAAAGTGGAGGCGAACTCCTTTAGATTGGTCCAACGGAAGATGAACTTCGTTACTTTGGTCCAAGAGGAGACGAACTCCATTAGATTGGTCCAAGAGGTGACGAACACCCTTAGTTTGGGTCAAGACGAACGAACTCCCTTTAGATTTGACTAAAATAAGACGAACTCCCTTAGATTGCACCAAGTGGACGAACACCTTTAGATTGGACAAAGTGGAGACGAACTCCTTTAGATTGGTCCAAGGGGAGACGAACTTCGTTAGATTCGTCCAAGAGGAGACGAACTCTATTAGATTGGTCCAAGAGGGGAAGAACTCCCTTAGATTGGAACAAGAGGTGACGAATTTCCTTAGTTTGGATCAAGACGAACGAACTCCCTTAGATTTGACCAACATAAGACGAACTCCCTTAGAGTGGACCAAGTGGACGAACTCCTTTAGATGGGACAAAGTGGAGACGAACTCCTTTAGATTGGTCCAACGGGAGACGAAATTCGTTACATTGGTCCAAGAGGAGACGAACTTCGTTACATTGGTCCAAGAGGAGACGAACTTCGTTACATTGGTCAAAGAGGAGACGAACTCCATTAGATTGGTCCAAGAGGGGATGAACTCCGTTAGATTGGACCAAGTGGTGACGAACTCCCTTAGTTTGGATCAAGACGAACGAACTCCCTTAGATTTGACCAACATAAGACGAACTCCCTTAGATTGGACCAAGTGGACGAACTCCTTTAGATGGGACAAAGTGGAGACGAACTCCTTTAGATAGGTCCAACGGGAGACGAACTTCGTTACATTGGTCCAAGAGGAGACGAACTCTATTAGATTGGTCCAAGAGGGGATGAACTCCCTCAGATTGGACCAAGAGGTGACGAACTCCGTTAGTTTGGATCAAGACGGACGAACTCCCTTAGATTTGACCAACATAAGACGAACTCCCTTAGATTGGACCAAGTGGACGAAGTCCTTTAGATGGGACAAAGTGGCGACGAACTCCTTTAGATTGGTCCAACGGGAGACGAACTTCGTTAGATTCGTCCAAGAGGAGACGAACTCTATTAGATTGGTCCAAGAGGGGATGAACTCCCTTAGATTGGAACAAGAGGTGACGAATTTCCTTAGTTTGGATCAAGACGAACGAACTCCCTTAGATTTGACCAACATAAGACGAACTCCCTTAGATTGGACCAAGTGGACGAACTTCCTTAGATTGGACAAAGTGGAGAAGAACTCCTTTAGATTGGTCCAAGGGGAGACGAACTTCGTTAGATTGGTCCAAGAGGAGACGAACTCCATTAGATTCGTCCAAGAGGGGAAGAACTTCCTGAGATTGGACCAAGAGGTGACGAACTCCCTTAGTTTACATAAAGACGAACGAACTCCCTTAGATTGGACCAAGTGGACGAACTTCCTTAGATTGGACAAAGTGGAGAAGAACTCCTTTAGATTGGTCCAAGGGGAGACGAACTTCGTTAGATTGGTCCAAGAGGAGACGAACTCTATTAGATTGGTCCAGGAGGGGAGGAATTCCCTTAGATTGGACCAAGAGGTGACGAACTCCCTTAGTTTGGATCAAGACGGACGAACTCCTTTAGATTTGACCAACATAAGACGAACTCCCCTAGATTGGACCTTGTGGACGAATTCCTTTAGATTGGACCAAGTGGAGATGAACTCCTTTAGTTTGGTCCAAGGGGAGACGAACTTCGTTACATCGGTCCAAGAGGAGACGAACTCCATTAGATTGGTCCAAGAAGGGATGAACTCCCTTATATTGGACCTAGATGTGACGAACTCCGTTAGTTTGGATCAAGACGGACGAACTCCCTTAGATTTAACCAACATAAGATGAACTCCCTTAGATTGGACCAAGTGGTCGAACTCCTTTAGATGGGACAAAGTGGAGGCGAACTCCTTTAGATTGGTCCAACGGGAGATGAACTTCGTTACTTTGGTCCAAGAGGAGACGAACTCCATTAGATTGGTCCAAGAGGTGACGAACACCCTTAGTTTGGGTCAAGACGAACGAACTCCCTTTAGATTTGACTAAAATAAGACGAACTCCCTTAGATTGCACCAAGTGGACGAACACCTTTAGATTGGACAAAGTGGAGACGAACTCCTTTAGATTGGTCCAAGGGGAGACGAACTTCGTTAGATTCGTCCAAGAGGAGACGAACTCTATTAGATTGGTCCAAGAGGGGAAGAACTCCCTTAGATTGGAACAAGAGGTGACGAATTTCCTTAGTTTGGATCAAGACGAACGAACTCCCTTAGATTTGACCAACATAAGACGAACTCCCTTAGAGTGGACCAAGTGGACGAACTCCTTTAGATGGGACAAAGTGGAGACGAACTCCTTTAGATTGGTCCAACGGGAGACGAAATTCGTTACATTGGTCCAAGAGGAGACGAACTTCGTTACATTGGTCCAAGAGGAGACGAACTTCGTTACATTGGTCAAAGAGGAGACGAACTCCATTAGATTGGTCCAAGAGGGGATGAACTCCGTTAGATTGGACCAAGTGGCGACGAACTCCCTTAGTTTGGATCAAGACGAACGAACTCCCTTAGATTTGACCAACATAAGACGAACTCCCTTAGATTGGACCAAGTGGACGAACTCCTTTAGATGGGACAAAGTGGAGACGAACTCCTTTAGATAGGTCCAACGGGAGACGAACTTCGTTACATTGGTCCAAGAGGAGACGAACTCTATTAGATTGGTCCAAGAGGGGATGAACTCCCTCAGATTGGACCAAGAGGTGACGAACTCCGTTAGTTTGGATCAAGACGGACGAACTCCCTTAGATTTGACCAACATAAGACGAACTCCCTTAGATTGGACCAAGTGGACGAAGTCCTTTAGATGGGACAAAGTGGCGACGAACTCCTTTAGATTGGTCCAACGGGAGACGAACTTCGTTAGATTCGTCCAAGAGGAGACGAACTCTATTAGATTGGTCCAAGAGGGGATGAACTCCCTTAGATTGGAACAAGAGGTGACGAATTTCCTTAGTTTGGATCAAGACGAACGAACTCCCTTAGATTTGACCAACATAAGACGAACTCCCTTAGAGTGGACCAAGTGGACGAACTCCTTTAGATGGGACAAAGTGGAGACGAACTCCTTTAGATTGGTCCAACGGGAGACGAAATTCGTTACATTGGTCCAAGAGGAGACGAACTTCGTTACATTGGTCCAAGAGGAGACGAACTTCGTTACATTGGTCCAAGAGGAGACGAACTCCATTAGATTGGTCCAAGAGGGGATGAACTCCGTTAGATTGGACCAAGAGGTGACGAACTCCCTTAGTTTGGATCAAGACGAACGAACTCCCTTAGATTTGACCAACATAAGACGAACTCCCTTAGATTGGACCAAGTGGACGAACTCCTTTAGCTGGGACAAAGTGGAGACGAACTCCTTTAGATAGGTCCAACGGGAGACGAACTTCGTTACATTGGTCCAAGAGGAGACGAACTCTATTAGATTGGTCCAAGAGGGGATGAACTCCCTCAGATTGGACCAAGAGGTGACGAACTCCGTTAGTTTGGATCAAGACGGACGAACTCCCTTAGATTTGACCAATATAAGACGAACTCCCTTAGATTGGCCCAAGTGGACGAAGTCCTTTAGATGGGACAAAGTGGCGACGAACTCCTTTAGATTGGTCCAACGGGAGACGAACTTCGTTAGATTCGTCCAAGAGGAGACGAACTCTATTAGATTGGTCCAAGAGGGGATGAACTCCCTTAGATTGGAACAAGAGGTGATGAATTTCCTTAGTTTGGATCAAGACGAACGAACTCCCTTAGATTTGACCAACATAAGACGAACTCCCTTAGATTGCACCAAGTGGACGAACACCTTTAGATTGGAAAAAGTGGAGACGAACTCCTTTAGATTGGTCCAAGGGGAGACGAACTTCGTTAGATTCGTCCAAGAGGAGACGAACTCTATTAGATTGGTCCAAGAGGGGATGAACTCCGTTAGATTGGAACAAGAGGTGACGAATTTCCTTAGTTTGGATCAAGACGAACGAACTCCCTTAGATTTGACCAACATAAGACGAACTCCCTTAGAGTGGACCAAGTGGACGAACTCCATTAGATGGGACAAAGTGGAGACGAACTCCTTTAGATTGGTCCAACGGGAGACGAACTTCGTTACATTGGTCCAAGAGGAGACGAACTTCGTTACATTGGTCCAGGAGGAGACGAACTTCGTTACCTTGGTCCAAGAGGAGACGAACTCCATTAGATTGGTCCAAGAGGGGATGAAGTCCCTTAGTTTGGACCAAGAGGTGACGAACTCCCTTAGTTTGGATCAAATCGAACGAACTCCCGTAGATTTGACCAACATAAGACGAACTCCCTTAGATTGCACCAAGTGGACGAACTCCTTTAGATTGGACAAAGTGGAGACGAACTCCTTTAGATTGGTCCAAGGGGAGACGAACTTCGTTTGATTCGTCCAACAGGAGACGAACTCCATTAGATTGGTCCAAGAGGGGATGAACTCCCTTAGATTGGACCAAGAGGTGACGAACTACCTCAGTTAAGATCAAGACGGAAGAACTCCTTTTGATTTGACCACCATAAGACGAACTCGCCTAGATTGGACCAAGTGGACGAACTCCTTTAAATTGGACCAAGTGGAGACGAACTCCTTTAGATTGGACCAAGTGGACACGAACTCCTTTAGATTGGTCCAAGGGGAGACGAACTTCGTTACATTGGTCCAACAGGAGACGAACTCCATTAGATTGGTCCAAGAGAATATGAAGTCCCTTAGTTTGGACCAAGAGGTGACGAACTCCCTTAGTTTGGATCAAGATGAACGAACTCCCTTAGATTTGACCAACATAAGACGAACTCCCTTAGATTGCACCAAGTGGACGAATTCCTTTAGATTGGTCCAACAGGAGACGAACTCCATTAGATTGGTCCAAGAGGGGATGAACTCCCTTAGATTGGACCAAGAGGTGACGAACTACCTCAGTTAGAATCAAGACGGAAGAACTCCTTTTGATTTGACCAACATAAGACGAACTCCCCTAGATTGGACCAAGAGGACGAACTCCTTTAGATTGGACCAAGTGGAGACGAACTCCTTTAGATTGGTCCAACGGGAGACGAACTTCGTTAGATTCGTCCAAGAGGAGACGAACTCTATTAGATTGGTCCAAGAGGGGATGAACTCCCTTAGATTGGAACAAGAGGTGACGAATTTCCTTAGTTTGGATCAAGACGAACGAACTCCCTTAGATTTGACCAACATAAGACGAACTCCCTTAGATTGGACCAAGTGGACGAACTTCCTTAGATTGGACAAAGTGGAGAAGAACTCCTTTAGATTGGTCCAAGGGGAGACGAACTTCGTTAGATTGGTCCAAGAGGAGACGAACTCCATTAGATTCGTCCAAGAGGGGAAGAACTTCCTGAGATTGGACCAAGAGGTGACGAACTCCCTTAGTTTACATAAAGACGAACGAACTCCCTTAGATTGGACCAAGTGGACGAACTTCCTTAGATTGGACAAAGTAGAACTCCTTTAGATTGGTCCAAGGGGAGACGAACTTCGTTAGATTGGTCCAAGAGGAGACGAACTCTATTAGATTGGTCCAGGAGGGGAGGAATTCCCTTAGATTGGACCAAGAGGTGACGAACTCCCTTAGTTTGGATCAAGACGGACGAACTCCTTTAGATTTGACCAACATAAGACGAACTCCCCTAGATTGGACCTTGTGGACGAATTCCTTTAGATTGGACCAAGTGGAGATGAACTCCTTTAGTTTGGTCCAAGGGGAGACGAACTTCGTTACATCGGTCCAAGAGGAGACGAACTCCATTAGATTGGTCCAAGAAGGGATGAACTCCCTTATATTGGACCTAGAAGTGACGAACTCCGTTAGTTTGGATCAAGACGGACGAACTCCCTTAGATTTAACCAACATAAGATGAACTCCCTTAGATTGGACCAAGTGGTCGAACTCCTTTTGATGGGACAAAGTGGAGGCGAACTCCTTTAGATTGGTCCAACGGGAGATGAACTTCGTTACTTTGGTCCAAGAGGAGACGAACTCCATTAGATTGGTCCAAGAGGTGACGAACACCCTTAGTTTGGGTCAAGACGAACGAACTCCCTTTAGATTTGACTAAAATAAGACGAACTCCCTTAGATTGCACCAAGTGGACGAACACCTTTAGATTGGACAAAGTGGAGACGAACTCCTTTAGATTGGTCCAAGGGGAGACGAACTTCGTTAGATTCGTCCAAGAGGAGACGAACTCTATTAGATTGGTCCAAGAGGGGAAGAACTCCCTTAGATTGGAACAAGAGGTGACGAATTTCCTTAGTTTGGATCAAGACGAACGAACTCCCTTAGATTTGACCAACATAAGACGAACTCCCTTAGAGTGGACCAAGTGGACGAACTCCTTTAGATGGGACAAAGTGGAGACGAACTCCTTTAGATTGGTCCAACGGGAGACGAAATTCGTTACATTGGTCCAAGAGGAGACGAACTTCGTTACATTGGTCCAAGAGGAGACGAACTTCGTTACATTGGTCAAAGAGGAGACGAACTCCATTAGATTGGTCCAAGAGGGGATGAACTCCGTTAGATTGGACCAAGTGGTGACGAACTCCCTTAGTTTGGATCAAGACGAACGAACTCCCTTAGATTTGACCAACATAAGACGAACTCCCTTAGATTGGACCAAGTGGACGAACTCCTTTAGATGGGACAAAGTGGAGACGAACTCCTTTAGATAGGTCCAACGGGAGACGAACTTCGTTACATTGGTCCAAGAGGAGACGAACTCTATTAGATTGGTCCAAGAGGGGATGAACTCCCTCAGATTGGACCAAGAGGTGACGAACTCCGTTAGTTTGGATCAAGACGGACGAACTCCCTTAGATTTGACCAACATAAGACGAACTCCCTTAGATTGGACCAAGTGGACGAAGACCTTTAGATGGGACAAAGTGGCGACGAACTCCTTTAGATTGGTCCAACGGGAGACGAACTTCGTTAGATTCGTCCAAGAGGAGACGAACTCTATTAGATTGGTCCAAGAGGGGATGAACTCCCTTAGATTGGAACATGAGGTGACGAATTTCCTTAGTTTGGATCAAGACGAACGAACTCCCTTAGATTTGACCAACATAAGACGAACTCCCTTAGAGTGGACCAAGTGGACGAACTCCTTTAGATGGGACAAAGTGGAGACGAACTCCTTTAGATTGGTCCAACGGGAGACGAAATTCGTTACATTGGTCCAAGAGGAGACGAACTTCGTTACATTGGTCCAAGAGGAGACGAACTTCGTTACATTGGTCCAAGAGGAGACGAACTCCATTAGATTGGTCCAAGAGGGGATGAACTCCGTTAGATTGGACCAAGAGGTGACGAACTCCCTTAGTTTGGATCAAGACGAACGAACTCCCTTAGATTTGACCAACATAAGACGAACTCCCTTAGATTGGACCAAGTGGACGAACTCCTTTAGCTGGGACAAAGTGGAGACGAACTCCTTTAGATAGGTCCAACGGGAGACGAACTTCGTTACATTGGTCCAAGAGGAGACGAACTCTATTAGATTGGTCCAAGAGGGGATGAACTCCCTCAGATTGGACCAAGAGGTGACGAACTCCGTTAGTTTGGATCAAGACGGACGAACTCCCTTAGATTTGACCAATATAAGACGAACTCCCTTAGATTGGCCCAAGTGGACGAAGTCCTTTAGATGGGACAAAGTGGCGACGAACTCCTTTAGATTGGTCCAACGGGAGACGAACTTCGTTAGATTCGTCCAAGAGGAGACGAACTCTATTAGATTGGTCCAAGAGGGGATGAACTCCCTTAGATTGGAACAAGAGGTGATGAATTTCCTTAGTTTGGATCAAGACGAACGAACTCCCTTAGATTTGACCAACATAAGACGAACTCCCTTCGATTGCACCAAGTGGACGAACACCTTTAGATTGGAAAAAGTGGAGACGAACTCCTTTAGATTGGTCCAAGGGGAGACGAACTTCGTTAGATTCGTCCAAGAGGAGACGAACTCTATTAGATTGGTCCAAGAGGGGATGAACTCCGTTAGATTGGAACAAGAGGTGACGAATTTCCTTAGTTTGGATCAAGACGAACGAACTCCCTTAGATTTGACCAACATAAGACGAACTCCCTTAGAGTGGACCAAGTGGACGAACTCCATTAGATGGGACAAAGTGGAGACGAACTCCTTTAGATTGGTCCAACGGGAGACGAACTTCGTTACATTGGTCCAAGAGGAGACGAACTTCGTTACATTGGTCCAGGAGGAGACGAACTTCGTTACCTTGGTCCAAGAGGAGACGAACTCCATTAGATTGGTCCAAGAGGGGATGAAGTCCCTTAGTTTGGACCAAGAGGTGACGAACTCCCTTAGTTTGGATCAAATCGAACGAACTCCCGTAGATTTGACCAACATAAGACGAACTCCCTTAGATTGCACCAAGTGGACGAACTCCTTTAGATTGGACAAAGTGGAGACGAACTCCTTTAGATTGGTCCAAGGGGAGACGAACTTCGTTTGATTCGTCCAACAGGAGACGAACTCCATTAGATTGGTCCAAGAGGGGATGAACTCCCTTAGATTGGACCAAGAGGTGACGAACTACCTCAGTTAAGATCAAGACGGAAGAACTCCTTTTGATTTGACCACCATAAGACGAACTCGCCTAGATTGGACCAAGTGGACGAACTCCTTAAAATTGGACCAAGTGGAGACGAACTCCTTTAGATTGGACCAAGTGGACACGAACTCCTTTAGATTGGTCCAAGGGGAGACGAACTTCATTACATTGGTCCAACAGGAGACGAACTCCATTAGATTGGTCCAAGAGAATATGAAGTCCCTTAGTTTGGACCAAGAGGTGACGAACTCCCTTAGTTTGGATCAAGATGAACGAACTCCCTTAGATTTGACCAACATAAGACGAACTCCCTTAGATTGCACCAAGTGGACGAATTCCTTTAGATTGGTCCAACAGGAGACGAACTCCATTAGATTGGTCCAAGAGGGGATGAACTCCCTTAGATTGGACCAAGAGGTGACGAACTACCTCAGTTAGAATCAAGACGGAAGAACTCCTTTTGATTTGACCAACATAAGACGAACTCCCCTAGATTGGACCAAGAGGACGAACTCCTTTAGATTGGACCAAGTGGAGACGAACTCCTTTAGTTTGGTCCAAGGGGAGACGAACTTCGTTACATTGGTCCAAAAGGAGACCAACTCCGTTAGATTGGTCCAAGAGGGGATGAACTCCCTTAGATTGGACCAAGAGGTGACGAACTCCGTTAGTTTGGATCAAGACGGACGAACTCCCTTAGATTTGACCAACACAAGACGAACTCCCTTAGATTGGACCAAGTGGACGAACTCCTTTAGATGGGACAAAGTGGAGACGAACTCCTTTAGATTGGTCCAACGGGAGACGAACTTCGTTACATTGGTCCAAGCGGAGACGAACTCCATTAGATTGGTCCAAGAGGGGATAAACTCCCTTAGATTGGACCAAGAGGTGACGAACGCCGTTAGTTTGGATCAAGACGGACGAACTCCCTTAGATTTGACCAACATAAGACGAACTCCCTTAGATTGCACCAGGTGGACGAACACCTTTAGATTGGACAAAGTGGAGACGAACTCCTTTAGATTGGTCCAAGGGGAGACGAACTTCGTTAGATTCGTCCAAGAGGAGACGAACTCTATTAGATTGGTCCAAGAGGGGTTGAACTCCCTTAGATTGGAACAAGAGGTGACGAATTTCCTTAGTTTGGATCAAGACGAACGAACTCCCTTAGATTTGACCAACATAAGACGAAGTCCCTTAGATTGGACCAAGTGGACGAACTTCCTTAGATTAGACAAAGTGGAGAAGAACTCCTTTAGATTGGTCCAAGGGGAGACGAACTTCGTTACATTGGTCCAAGAGGACACGAACTCCATTAGATTGGTCCAAGAGGGGAAGAACTCCCTGAGATTGGACCAAGAGGTGACGAACTCCCTTAGTTTGGATCAAGAGGAACGAACTCCCTTAGATTTGACCAACATAAGACGAACTCCCTTAGATTGCACCAAGTGGACGAACTCCTTTAGATTGGACAAAGGGGAGACGAACTCCTTTAGATTGGTCCAAGGGGAGACGAACTTCGTTAGATTCGTCCAACAGGAGACGAACTCCATTAGATTGGTCCAAGAGGGCATGAACTCCCTTAGATTGGACACAGAGGTGACGAACTACCTCAGTTAGGATCAAGACGGAAGAACTCCTTTTGATTTGACCAACATAAGACGAACTCCCCTAGATTGGACCAAGTGGACGAACTCCTTTAGATTGGACCAAGTGGATACAAACTCCTTTAGATTAGACCAAGTGGAGACGAACTCCTTTAGATAGGTCCAAGGGGAGACGAACTTCGTTACATTGGTCCAAGAGGAGACGAACTCCATTAGATTGGTCCAAGAGGGGATGAACTCCCTTAGATTGGACCAAGAGGTGACGAACTCCCTTAGTTTGGATCAAGACGAACGAACTCCCTTAGATTTCACCAACATAAGACGAACTCCCTTAGATTGGACCAAGTGGACGAACTTCCTTAGATTGGACAAAGTGGAGACGAACTCCTTTAGATTGGTCCAAGGGGAGACGAACTTCGTTAGATTGGTCCAAGAGGAGACGAACTCCATTAGATTGGTCCAAGAGGGGAAGAACTCCCTGAGATTGGACCAAGAGGTGACGAACTCCCTTAGTTTGGATCAAGACGAACGAACTCCCTTAGATTTGACCAACATAAGACCAACTCCCTTAGATTGGACCAAGTGGACGAACTTCCTTAGATTGGACAAAGTGGAGAAGAACTCCTTTAGATTGGTCCAAGGGGAGACGAACTTCGTTAGCTTGGACCAAGAGGAGACGAACTCCATTAGATTGGTCCAAGAGGGGAAGAACTCCCTGAGATTGGACCAGGAGGTGACGAACTCCCTTAGTTTGGATCAAGACGAACGAACTCCCTTAGATTTGACCACCATAAGACGAACTCCCTTAGATTGGACCAAGTGGACGAACTCCTTTAGATGGGACAAAGTGGAGACGAACTCCTTTAGATTGGTCCAACGGGAGACGAACTTCGTTACATTGGTCCAAGAGGAGACGAACTCCATTAGATTGGTCCAAGAGGGGATGAAGTCCCTTAGTTTGGACCAACAGGTGACGAACTCCCTTAGTTTGGATCAAGACGAACGAACTCCCTTAGATTTGACCAACATAAGACGAACTCCCTTAGATTGCACCAAGTGGACGAACTCCTTTAGATTGGACAAAGTGGAGACGAACTCCTTTAGATTGGTCCAAGGGGAGACGAACTTCGTTAGATTCGTCCAACAGGAGACGAACTCCATTAGATTGGTCCAAGAGGGGATGAACTCCCTTAGATTGGACCAAGAGGTGACGAACTACCTCAGTTAGGATCAAGACGGAAGAACTCCTTTTGATTTGACCAACATAAGACGAACTCCCCTAGATTGGACCAAGTGGACGAACTCCTTTAGATTGGACCAAGTGGAGACGAACTCCTTTAGTTTGGTCCAAGGGGAGACGAACTTCGTTACATTGGTCCAAAAGGAGACCAACTCCATTAGATTGGTCCAAGAGGGGATGAACTCCCTTAGATTGGACAAATTGGAGACGAACTCCTTTAGATTGGTCCGAGGGGAGACGAACTTCGTTAGATTCGTCCAAGAGGAGACGAACTTCGTTAGCTTGGACCAAGAGGAGACGAACTCCATTAGATTGGTCCAAGAGGGGAAGAACTCCCTGAGATTGGACCAGGAGGTGACGAACTCCCTTAGTTTGGATCAAGACGAACGAACTCCCTTAGATTTGACCACCATAAGACGAACTCCCTTAGATTGGACCAAGTGGACGAACTCCTTTAGATGGGACAAAGTGGAGACGAACTCCTTTAGATTGGTCCAACGGGAGACGAACTTCGTTACATTGGTCCAAGAGGAGACGAACTCCATTAGATTGGTCCAAGAGGGGATGAACTCCCTTAGATTGGAACAAGAGGTGACGAATTTCCTTAGTTTGGATCAAGACGAACGAACTCCCTTAGATTTGACCAACATAAGACGAACTCCCTTAGATTGGACCAAGTGGACGAACTTCCTTAGATTGGACAAAGTGGAGAAGAACTCCTTTAGATTGGTCCAAGGGGAGACGAACTTCGTTAGATTGGTCCAAGAGGAGACGAACTCCATTAGATTCGTCCAAGAGGGGAAGAACTTCCTGAGATTGGACCAAGAGGTGACGAACTCCCTTAGTTTACATAAAGACGAACGAACTCCCTTAGATTGGACCAAGTGGACGAACTTCCTTAGATTGGACAAAGTGGAGAAGAACTCCTTTAGATTGGTCCAAGGGGAGACGAACTTCGTTAGATTGGTCCAAGAGGAGACGAACTCTATTAGATTGGTCCAGGAGGGGAGGAATTCCCTTAGATTGGACCAAGAGGTGACGAACTCCCTTAGTTTGGATCAAGACGGACGAACTCCTTTAGATTTGACCAACATAAGACGAACTCCCTTAGATTGGACCTTGTGGACGAATTCCTTTAGATTGGACCAAGTGGAGATGAACTCCTTTAGTTTGGTCCAAGGGGAGACGAACTTCGTTACATCGGTCCAAGAGGAGACGAGCTCCATTAGATTGGTCCAAGAAGGGATGAACTCCCTTATATTGGACCTAGAGGTGACGAACTCCGTTAGTTTGGATCAAGACGGACGAACTCCCTTAGATTTAACCAACATAAGATGAACTCCCTTAGATTGGACCAAGTGGTCGAACTCCTTTAGATGGGACAAAGTGGAGGCGAACTCCTTTAGATTGGTCCAACGGGAGATGAACTTCGTTACTTTGGTCCAAGAGGAGACGAACTCCATTAGATTGGTCCAAGAGGTGACGAACACCCTTAGTTTGGGTCAAGACGAACGAACTCCCTTTAGATTTGACTAAAATAAGACGAACTCCCTTAGATTGCACCAAGTGGACGAACACCTTTAGATTGGACAAAGTGGAGACGAACTCCTTTAGATTGGTCCAAGGGGAGACGAACTTCGTTAGATTCGTCCAAGAGGAGACGAACTCTATTAGATTGGTCCAAGAGGGGATGAACTCCCTTAGATTGGAACAAGAGGTGACGAATTTCCTTAGTTTGGATCAAGACGAACGAACTCCCTTAGATTTGACCAACATAAGACGAACTCCCTTAGAGTGGACCAAGTGGACGAACTCCTTTAGATGGGACAAAGTGGAGACGAACTCCTTTAGATTGGTTCAACGGGAGACGAAATTCGTTACATTGGTCCAAGAGGAGACGAACTTCGTTACATTGGTCCAAGAGGAGACGAACTTCGTTACATTGGTCAAAGAGGAGACGAACTCCATTAGATTGGTCCAAGAGGGGATGAACTCCGTTAGATTGGACCAAGAGGTGACGAACTCCCTTAGTTTGGATCAAGACGAACGAACTCCCTTAGATTTGACCAACATAAGACGAACTCCCTTAGGTTGGACCAAGTGGACGAACTCCTTTAGATGGGACAAAGTGGAGACGAACTCCTTTAGATAGGTCCAACGGGAGACGAACTTCGTTACATTGGTCCAAGAGGAGACGAACTCTATTAGATTGGTCCAAGAGGGGATGAACTCCCTCAGATTGGACCAAGAGGTGACGAACTCCGTTAGTTTGGATCAAGACGGACGAACTCCCTTAGATTTGACCAACATAAGACGAACTCCCTTAGATTGGACCAAGTGGACGAAGTCCTTTAGATGGGACAAAGTGGCGACGAACTCCTTTAGATTGGTCCAACGGGAGACGAACTTCGTTAGATTCGTCCAAGAGGAGACGAACTCTATTAGATTGGTCCAAGAGGGGATGAACTCCCTTAGATTGGAACAAGAGGTGATGAATTTCCTTAGTTTGGATCAAGACGAACGAACTCCCTTAGATTTGACCAACATAAGACGAACTCCCTTAGATTGCACCAAGTGGACGAACACCTTTAGATTGGACAAAGTGGAGACGAACTCCTTTAGATTGGTCCAAGGGGAGACGAACTTCGTTAGATTCGTCCAAGAGGAGACGAACTCTATTAGATTGGTCCAAGAGGGGATGAACTCCGTTAGATTGGAACAAGAGGTGACGAATTTCCTTAGTTTGGATCAAGACGAACGAACTCCCTTAGATTTGACCAACATAAGACGAACTCCCTTAGAGTGGACCAAGTGGACGAACTCCATTAGATGGGACAAAGTGGAGACGAACTCCTTTAGATTGGTCCAATGGGAGACGAACTTCGTTACATTGGTCCAAGAGGAGACGAACTTCGTTACATTGGTCCAAGAGGAGACGAACTTCGTTACCTTGGTCCAAGAGTAGACGAACTCCATTAGATTGGTCCAAGAGGGGATGAAGTCCCTTAGTTTGGACCAAGAGGTGACGAACTCCTTTAGTTTGGATCAAGTCGAACGAACTCCCGTAGATTTGACCAACATAAGACGAACTCCCTTAGATTGCACCAAGTGGACGAACTCCTTTAGATTGGACAAAGTGGAGACGAACTCCTTTAGATTGGTCCAAGGGGAGACGAACTTCGTTTGATTCGTCCAACAGGAGACGAACTCCATTAGATTGGTCCAAGAGGGGATGAACTCCCTTAGATTGGACCAAGAGGTGACGAACTACCTCAGTTAGGATCAAGACGGAAGAACTCCTTTTGATTTGACCAACATAAGACGAACTCCCCTAGATTGGACCAAGTGGACGAACTCCTTTAGATTGGACCAAGTGGAGACGAACTCCTTTAGATTGGACCAAGTGGACACGAACTCCTTTAGATTGGTCCAAGGGGAGACGAACTTCGTTACATTGGTCCAAGAGGAGACGAACTCCATTAGATTGGTCCAAGAGGGGATGAAGTCCCTTAGTTTGGACAGGAGGTGACGAACACCCTTAGTTTGGATCAAGACGAACGAACTCCTGTAGATTTGACCAACATAAGACGAACTCCCTTAGATTGCACCAACTGGACGAACTCCTTTAGATTGGACAAAGTGGAGACGAACTCCTTTAGATTGGTCCAAGGGGAGACGAACTTCGTTAGATTCGTCCAACAGGAGACGAACTCCATTAGATTGGTCCAAGAGGGGAGGAACTCCCTTAGATTGGACCAAGAGGTGACGAACTACCTCAGTTAGGATCAAGACGGAAGAACTCCTTTTGATTTGACCAACTTAGGACGAACTCCCCTAGATTGGACCAAGTGGACGAACTCCTTTAGATTGGACCAAGTGGAGACGAACTCCTTTAGATTGGACCATGTGGAGACGAACTCCTTTAGATTGGTCCAAGGGGAGACGAACTTCGTTAGATTGGTCCAAGAGGAGACGAACTCTATTAGATTGGTTCAAGAGGGGATGAACTCCGTTAGATTGGACCAAGAGGTGACGAACTCCCTTAGTTTGGATCAAGACGGACGAACTCCTTTAGATTTGACCAACATAAGACGAACTCCCCTAGATTGGACCTTGTGGACGAACTCCTTTATGTTGGACCAAGTGGAGACGAACTCCTTTAGTTTGGTCCAAGGGGAGCCGAACTTCGTTACATTGGTCCAAAAGGAGACCAACTCCATTAGATTGGTCCAAGAGGGGATGAACTCCCTTAGATTGGACCAAGAGGTGACGAACTCCCTTAGTTTGGATCAAGACGGACGAACTCCCTTAGATTTGACCAACATAAGACGAACTCCCTTAGATTGGACCAAGTGGACGAACTCCTTTAGATGGGACAAAGTGGAGACGAACTCCTTTTGATTTGTCCAAGGGGAGACGAACTTCGTTAGATTCGTCCAAGAGGAGACGAACTCTATTAGATTGGTCCAAGAGGGGATGAACTCCCTTAGATTGGAACAAGAGGTGACGAATTTCCTTAGTTTGGATCAAGACGAACGAACTCCCTTAGATTTGACCAACATAAGACGAACTCCCTTAGAGTGGACCAAGTGGACGAACTCCTTTAGATGGGACAAAGTGGAGACGAACTCCTTTAGATTGGTCCAACGGGAGACGAAATTCGTTACATTGGTCCAAGAGGAGACGAACTTCGTTACATTGGTCCAAGAGGAGACGAACTTCGTTACATTGGTCCAAGAGGAGACGAACTCCATTAGATTGGTCCAAGAGGGGACGAACTCCGTTAGTTTGGATCAAGACGGACGAACTCCCTTAGATTTGACCAACATAAGACGAACTCCCTTAGATTGGACCAAGTGGACGAAGTCCTTTAGATGGGACAAAGTGGCGACGAACTCCTTTAGATTGGTCCAACGGGAGACGAACTTCGTTAGATTCGTCCAAGAGGAGACGAACTCTATTAGATTGGTCCAAGAGGGGATGAACTCCCTTAGATTGGAACAAGAGGTGATGAATTTCCTTAGTTTGGATCAAGACGAACGAACTCCCTTAGATTTCACCAACATAAGACGAACTCCCTTAGATTGCACCAAGTGGACGAACACCTTTAGATTGGAAAAAGTGGAGACGAACTTCGTTAGATTCGTCCAAGAGGAGACGAACTCTATTAGATTGGTCCAAGAGAGGATGAACTCCGTTAGATTGGAACAAGAGGTGACGAATTTCCTTAGTTTGGATCAAGACGAACGAACTCCCTTAGATTTGACCAACATAAGACGAACTCCCTTAGAGTGGACCAAGTGGACGAACTCCATTAGATGGGACAAAGTGGAGACGAACTCCTTTAGATTGGTCCAACGGGAGACGAACTTCGTTACATTGGTCCAAGAGGAGACGAACTTCGTTACATTGGTCCAGGAGGAGACGAACTTCGTTACCTTGGTCCAAGAGGAGACGAACTCCATTAGATTGGTCCAAGAGGGGATGAAGTCCCTTAGTTTGGACCAAGAGGTGACGAACTCCCTTAGTTTGGATCAAATCGAACGAACTCCCGTAGATTTGACCAACATAAGACGAACTCCCTTAGATTGCACCAAGTGGACGAACTCCTTTAGATTGGACAAAGTGGAGACGAACTCCTTTAGATTGGTCCAAGGGGAGACGAACTTCGTTTGATTCGTCCAACAGGAGACGAACTCCATTAGATTGGTCCAAGAGGGGAAGAACTCCCTGAGATTGGACCAAGAGGTGACGAACTCCCTTAGTTTGGATCAAGAGGAACGAACTCCCTTAGATTTGACCAACATAAGACGAACTCCCTTAGATTACACCAAGTGGACGAACTCCTTTAGATTGGACAAAGGGGAGACGAACTCCTTTAGATTGGTGCAAGGGGAGACGAACTTCGTTAGATTCGTCCAACAGGAGACGAACTCCATTAGATTGGTCCAAGAGGGCATGAACTCCCTTAGATTGGACACAGAGGTGACGAACTACCTCAATTAGGATCAAGACGGAAGAACTCCTTTTGATTTGACAAACATAAGACGAACTCCCCTAGATTGGACCAAGTGGACGAACTCCTTTAGATTGGACCAAGTGGATACAAACTCCTTTAGATTAGACCAAGTGGAGACGAACTCCTTTAGATAGGTCCAAGGGGAGACGAACTTCGTTACATTGGTCCAAGAGGAGACGAACTCCATTAGATTGGTCCAAGAGGGGATGAACTCCCTTAGATTGGACCAAGAGGTGACGAACTCCCTTAGTTTGGATCAAGACGAACGAACTCCCTTAGATTTCACCAACATAAGACGAACTCCCTTAGATTGGACCAAGTGGACGAACTTCCTTAGATTGGACAAAGTGGAGACGAACTCCTTTAGATTGGTCCAAGGGGAGACGAACTTCGTTAGATTGGTCCAAGAGGAGACGAACTCCATTAGATTGGTCCAAGAGGGGAAGAACTCCCTGAGATTGGACCAAGAGGTGACGAACTCCCTTAGTTTGGATCAAGACGAACGAACTCCCTTAGATTTGACCAACATAAGACCAACTCCCTTAGATTGGACCAAGTGGACGAACTTCCTTAGATTGGACAAAGTGGAGAAGAACTCCTTTAGATTGGTCCAAGGGGAGACGAACTTCGTTAGCTTGGACCAAGAGGAGACGAACTCCATTAGATTGGTCCAAGAGGGGAAGAACTCCCTGAGATTGGACCAGGAGGTGACGAACTCCCTTAGTTTGGATCAAGACGAACGAACTCCCTTAGATTTGACCACCATAAGACGAACTCCCTTAGATTGGACCAAGTGGACGAACTCCTTTAGATGGGACAAAGTGGAGACGAACTCCTTTAGATTGGTCCAACGGGAGACGAACTTCGTTACATTGGTCCAAGAGGAGACGAACTCCATTAGATTGGTCCAAGAGGGGATGAAGTCCCTTAGTTTGGACCAACAGGTGACAAACTCCCTTAGTTTGGATCAAGACGAACGAACTCCCTTAGATTTGACCAACATAAGACGAACTCCCTTAGATTGCACCAAGTGGACGAACTCCTTTAGATTGGACAAAGTGGAGACGAACTCCTTTAGATTGGTCCAAGGGGAGACGAACTTCGTTAGATTCGTCCAACAGGAGACGAACTCCATTAGATTGGTCCAAGAGGGGATGAACTCCCTTAGATTGGACAAAGAGGTGACGAACTACCTCAGTTAGGATCAAGACGGAAGAACTCCTTTTGATTTGACCAACATAAGACGAACTCCCCTAGATTGGACCAAGTGGACGAACTCCTTTAGATTGGACCAAGTGGAGACGAACTCCTTTAGTTTGGTCCAAGGGGAGACGAACTTCGTTACATTGGTCCAAAAGGAGACCAACTCCATTAGATTGGTCCAAGAGGGGATGAACTCCCTTAGATTGGACAAATTGGAGACGAACTCCTTTAGATTGGTCCGAGGGGAGACGAACTTCGTTAGATTCGTCCAAGAGGAGACGAACTCTATTAGATTGGTCCAAGAGGGGATGAACTCCCTTAGATTGGAACAAGAGGTGACGAATTTCCTTAGTTTGGATCAAGACGAACGAACTCCCTTAGATTTGACCAACATAAGAACGAACTCCCTTAGATTGGACCAAGTGGACGAACTTCCTTAGATTGGACAAAGTGGAGAAGAACTCCTTTAGATTGGTCCAAGGGGAGACGAACTTCGTTAGATTGGTCCAAGAGGAGACGAACTCCATTAGATTCGTCCAAGAGGGGAAGAACTTCCTGAGATTGGACCAAGAGGTGACGAACTCCCTTAGTTTACATAAAGACGAACGAACTCCCTTAGATTGGACCAAGTGGACGAACTTCCTTAGATTGGACAAAGTGGAGAAGAACTCCTTTAGATTGGTCCAAGGGGAGACGAACTTCGTTAGATTGGTCCAAGAGGAGACGAACTCTATTAGATTGGTCCAGGAGGGGAGGAATTCCCTTAGATTGGACCAAGAGGTGACGAACTCCCTTAGTTTGGATCAAGACGGACGAACTCCTTTAGATTTGACCAACATAAGACGAACTCCCCTAGATTGGACCTTGTGGACGAATTCCTTTAGATTGGACCAAGTGGAGACGAACTCCTTTAGTTTGGTCCAAGGGGAGACGAACTTCGTTACATCGGTCCAAGAGGAGACGAACTCCATTAGATTGGTCCTAGAAGGGATGAACTCCCTTATATTGGACCTAGAGGTGACGAACTCCGTTAGTTTGGATCAAGACGGACGAACTCCCTTAGATTTAACCAACATAAGATGAACTCCCTTAGATTGGACCAAGTGGTCGAACTCCTTTAGATGGGACAAAGTGGAGGCGAACTCCTTTAGATTGGTCCAACGGGAGATGAACTTCGTTACTTTGGTCCAAGAGGAGACGAACTCCATTAGATTGGTCCAAGAGGTGACGAACTCCCTTAGTTTGGGTCAAGACGAACGAACTCCCTTTAGATTTGACTAAAATAAGACGAACTCCCTTAGATTGCACCAAGTGGACGAACACCTTTAGATTGGACAAAGTGGAGACGAACTCCTTTAGATTGGTCCAAGGGGAGACGATCTTCGTTAGATTCGTCCAAGAGGAGACGAACTCTATTAGATTGGTCCAAGAGGGGATGAACTCCGTTAGATTGGACCAAGAGGTGACGAACTCCCTTAGTTTGGATCAAGACGAACGAACTCCTTTAGATTTGACCAACATAAGACGAACTCCCCTAGATTGGACCATGTGGACGAACTCCTTTAGATTGGACCAAGTGGAGACGAACTCCTTTAGTTTGGTCCAATGGGAGACGAACTTCGTTACATTGGTCCAAAAGGAGACGAACTCCATTAGATTGGTCCAAGAGGGGATGAACTCCCTTAGATTGGACCAAGAGGTGACGAACTCCGTTAGTTTGGATCAAGACGGACGAACTCCCTTAGATTTGACCAACATAAGACGAACTCCTTTAGATTGCACCAAGTGGACGAACACCTTTAGATTGGACAAAGTGGAGACGAACTCCTTTAGATTGGTCCAAGGGGAGACGAACTTCGTTAGATTCGTCCAAGAGGAGACGAACTCTATTAGATTGGTCCAAGAGGGGATGAACTCCCTTAGATTGGAACAAGAGGTGACGAATTTCCTTAGTTTGGATCAAGACGAACGAACTCCCTTAGATTTGACCAACCTAAGACGAACTCCCTTAGATTGGACCAAGTGGACGAACTTCCTTAGATTGGACAAAGTGGAGAAGAACTCCTTTAGATTGGTCTAAGGGGAGACGAACTTCGTTAGATTGGTCCAAGAGGAGACGAACTCCATTAGATTGGTCCAAGACGGGAAGAACTCCCTGAGATTGGACCAAGAGGTGACAAACTCCCTTAGTTTGGATCAAGACGAACGAACTCCCTTAGATTTGACCAACATAAGACGAACTCCCTTAGATTGGACCAAGTGGACGAACTCCTTTAGATGGGACAAAGTGGAGACGAACTCCTTTAGATTGGTCCAACGGGAGACGAACTTCGTTACATTGGTCCAAGAGGAGACGAACTCCATTAGATTGGTCCAAGAGGGGATGAACTCCCTTAGATTGGACCAAGAGGTGACGAACTCCCTTAGTTTGGATCAAGACGAACGAACTCCCATAGATTTGACCAACATAAGACGAACTCCCTTAGATTGGACCAAGTGGACGAACTTCCTTAGATTGGACAAAGTGGAGACGAACTCCTTTAGAATGGTCCAAGGGGAGACGAACTTCGTTAGATTGGTCCAAGAGGAGACGAACTCTATTAGATTGGTCCAAGAGGGGATGAACTCCGTTAGATTGGACCAAGAGGTGACGAACTCCGTTAGTTTGGATCAAGACGAACTTCCTTAGATTTGACCAACATAAGACGAACTCCCCTAGATTGGACCATGTGGACGAACTCCTTTAGATTGGACCAAGTGGAGACGAACTCCTTTACTTTGGTCCAAGGGGAGACGAACTTCGTTACATTGGTCCAAAAGGAGACCAACTCCATTAGATTGGTCCAAGAGGGGATGAACTCCCTTAGATTGGACAAATTGGAGACGAACTCCTTTAGATTGGTCCGAGGGGAGACGAACTTCGTTAGATTCGTCCAAGAGGAGACGAACTCTATTAGATTGGTCCAAGAGGGGATGAACTCCCTTAGATTGGAACAAGAGGTGACGAATTTCCTTAGTTTGGATCAAGACGAACGAACTCCCTTAGATTGGACCAAGTGGACGAACTTCCTTAGATTGGACAAAGTGGAGAAGAACTCCTTTAGATTGGTCCAAGGGGAGACGAACTTCGTTAGATTGGTCCAAGAGGAGACGAACTCCATTAGATTCGTCCAAGAGGGGAAGAACTTCCTGAGATTGGACCAAGAGGTGACGAACTCCCTTAGTTTACATAAAGACGAACGAACTCCCTTAGATTGGACCAAGTGGACGAACTTCCTTAGACTGGACAAAGTGGAGAAGAACTCCTTTAGATTGGTCCAAGGGGAGACGAACTTCGTTAGATTGGTCCAAGAGGAGACGAACTCTATTAGATTGGTCCAGGAGGGGAGGAATTCCCTTAGATTGGACCAAGAGGTGACGAACTCCCTTAGTTTGGATCAAGACGGACGAACTCCTTTAGATTTGACCAACATAAGACGAACTCCCCTAGATTGGACCTTGTGGACGAATTCCTTTAGATTGGACCAAGTGGAGACGAACTCCTTTAGTTTGGTCCAAGGGGAGACGAACTTCGTTACATCGGTCCAAGAGGAGACGAACTCCATTAGATTGGTCCTAGAAGGGATGAACTCCCTTATATTGGACCTAGAGGTGACGAACTCCGTTAGTTTGGATCAAGACGGACGAACTCCCTTAGATTTAACCAACATAAGATGAACTCCCTTAGATTGGACCAAGTGGTCGAACTCCTTTAGATGGGACAAAGTGGAGGCGAACTCCTTTAGATTGGTCCAACGGGAGATGAACTTCGTTACTTTGGTCCAAGAGGAGACGAACTCCATTAGATTGGTCCAAGAGGTGACGAACTCCCTTAGTTTAGGTCAAGACGAACGAACTCCCTTTAGATTTGACTAAAATAAGACGAACTCCCTTAGATTGCACCAAGTGGACGAACACCTTTAGATTGGACAAAGTGGAGACGAACTCCTTTAGATTGGTCCAAGGGGAGACGATCTTCGTTAGATTTGTCCAAGAGGAGACGAACTCTATTAGATTGGTCCAAGAGGGGATGAACTCCGTTAGATTGGACCAAGAGGTGACGAACTCCCTTAGTTTGGATCAAGACGAACGAACTCCTTTAGATTTGACCAACATAAGACGAACTCCCCTAGATTGGACCATGTGGACGAACTCCTTTAGATTGGACCAAGTGGAGACGAACTCCTTTAGTTTGGTCCAATGGGAGACGAACTTCGTTACATTGGTCCAAAAGGAGACGAACTCCATTAGATTGGTCCAAGAGGGGATGAACTCCCTTAGATTGGACCAAGAGGTGACGAACTCCGTTAGTTTGGATCAAGACGGACGAACTCCCTTAGATTTGACCAACATAAGACGAACTCCTTTAGATTGCACCAAGTGGACGAACACCTTTAGATTGGACAAAGTGGAGACGAACTCCTTTAGATTGGTCCAAGGGGAGACGAACTTCGTTAGATTCGTCCAAGAGGAGACGAACTCTATTAGATTGGTCCAAGAGGGGATGAACTCCCTTAGATTGGAACAAGAGGTGACGAATTTCCTTAGTTTGGATCAAGACGAATGAACTCCCTTAGATTTGACCAACCTAAGACGAACTCCCTTAGATTGGACCAAGTGGACGAGATTCCTTAGATTGGACAAAGTGGAGAAGAACTCCTTTAGATTGGTCTAAGGGGAGACGAACTTCGTTAGATTGGTCCAAGAGGAGACGAACTCCATTAGATTGGTCCAAGAGGGGAAGAACTCCCTGAGATTGGACCAAGAGGTGACAAACTCCCTTAGTTTGGATCAAGACGAACGAACTCCCTTAGATTTGACCAACATAAGACGAACTCCCTTAGATTGGACCAAGTGGACGAACTCCTTTAGATGGGACAAAGTGGAGACGAACTCCTTTAGATTGGTCCAACGGGAGACGAACTTCGTTACATTGGTCCAAGAGGAGACGAACTCCATTAGATTGGTCCAAGAGGGGATGAAGTCCCTTAGTTTGGACCAAGAGGGGACGAACTCCCTTAGTTTGGATCAAGACGAACGAACTCCCTTAGATTTGACCAACATAAGACGAACTCCCTTAGATTGGACCAAGTGGACGAACTTCCTTAGATTGGACAAAGTGGAGACGAACTCCTTTAGATTGGTCCAAGGGGAGACGAACTTCGTTAGATTGGTCCAAGAGGAGACGAACTCTATTAGATTGGTCCAAGAGGGGATGAACTCCGTTAGATTGGACCAAGAGGTGACGAACTCCCTTAGTTTGGATCAAGACGGACGAACTCCGTTAGATTTGACCAACATTAGACGATCTACCCTAGATAGGTCCAACGGGAGACGAACTTCGTTACATTGGTCCAAGAGGAGACGAACTCTATTAGATTGGTCCAAGAGGGGATGAACTCCCTCAGATTGGACCAAGAGGTGACGAACTCCGTTAGTTTGGATCAAGACGGACGAACTCCCTTAGATTTGACCAACATAAGACGAACTCCCTTAGATTGGACCAAGTGGACGAACTCCTTTAGATGGGACAAAGTGGAGACGAACTCCTTTAGATTGGTCCAACGGGAGACGAACTTCGTTACATTGGTCCAAGAGGAGACGAACTCCATTAGATTGGTCCAAGAGGGGATGAAGTCCCTTAGTTTGGACCAAGAGGGGACGAACTCCCTTAGTTTGGATCAAGACGAACGAACTCCCTTAGATTTGACCAACATAAGACGAACTCCCTTAGATTGCACCAAGTGGACGAATTCCTTTAGATTGGACAAAGGGGAGACGAACTCCTTTAGATTGGTCCAAGGGGAGACGAACATCGTTAGATTCGTCCAACAGGAGACGAACTCCATTAGATTGGTCCAAAGGGGATGAACTCCCTTAGATTGGACCAAGAGGTGACGAACTACCTCAGTTAGGATCAAGACGGAAGAACTCCTTCTGATTTGACCAACATAAGACGAACTCCCTTAGATTGGACCAAGTGGACGAACTCCTTTAGATTGGACCAAGTGGAGACGAACTCCTTTAGATTGGTCCAAGGGGAGACGAACTTCGTTACATTGGTCCAAGAGGAGACGAACTCCATTAGATTGGTCCAAGAGGGGATGAACTCCCTTAGATTGGACCAAGAGGTGACGAACTCCCTTAGTTTGGATCAAGACGAACGAACTCCCTTAGATTTGACCAACATAAGACGAACTCCCTTAGATTGGACCAAGTGGACGAACTTCCTTAGATTGGACAAAGTGGAGACGAACTCCTTTAGATTGGTCCAAGGGGAGACGAACTTCGTTAGATTGGTCCAAGAGGAGACGAACTCTATTAGATTGGTCCAAGAGGGGATGAACTCCGTTAGATTGGACCAAGAGGTGACGAACTCCCTTAGTTTGGATCAAGACGGACGAACTCCGTTAGATTTGACCAACATTAGACGATCTACCCTAGATTGGACCTTGTGGACGAACTCCTTTAGATTGGACCAAGCGGAGACGAACTCCTTTAGTTTGGTCCAAGGGGAGACGATCTTCTTTACATTGGTCCAAAAGGAGACCAACTCCATTAGATTGGTCTAAGAGGGGATGAACTCCCTTAGATTGGACCAAGAGGTGACGAACTCCGTTAGTTTGGATCAGGACGGACGAACTCCCTTAGATTTGACCAACATAAGACGAACTCCCTTAGATTGGACCAAGTGGACGAACTCCTTTAGATGGGACAAAGTGGAGACGAACTCCTTTAGATTGGTCCAACGGGAGACGAACTTCGTTACATTGGTCCAAGAGGAGACGAACTCCATTAGATTGGTCCAAGAGGGGATGAACTCCCTTAGATTGGAACAAGAGGTGACGAATTTCCTTAGTTTGGATCAAGACGAACGAACTCCCTTAGATTTGACCAAGATAAGACGAACTCCCTTAGATTGGACCAAGTGGACGAACTTCCTTAGATTGGACAAAGTGGAGAAGAACTCCTTTAGATTGGTCCAAGGGGAAACGAACTCCGTTAGATTGGTCCAAGAGGAGACGAACTCTATTAGATTGGTCCAAGAGGGGAGGAACTCCCTTAGATTGGACCAAGAGGTGACGAACTCCCTTAGTTCGGATCAAGACGGACGAACTCCTTTAGATTTGACCACCATAAGACGAACTCCCCTAGATTGGACCTTGTGGACGAACTCCATTAGATTGGTCCAAGGGGGGATGAACTCCCTTATATTGGACCAAGAGGTGACGAACTCCGTTAGTTTGGATCAAGACGGACGAACTCCCTCAGATTTGACCAACATAAGACCAACTCCCTTAGATTGGAACAAGTGGACGAACTCCTTTAGATTTGACAAAGTGGAGACGAACTCCTTTAGATTGGTGCAACGGGAGACGAACTTCGTTACATTGGTCCAAGAGGAGTCGAACTCCATTAGATTGGTCCAAGAGGGGATGAACTCCCTTAGATTGGACCAAGAGGTGACGAACTCCCTTAGTTTGGATCAAGACGAACGAACTCCCTTAGATTTGACCAACATACGACGAACTCCCTTAGATTGCACCAAGTGGACGAACACCTTTAGATTGGACAAAGTGGAGACGAACTCCTTTAGATTGGTCCAAGGGGAGACGAACTTCGTTAGATTCGTCCAAGAGGAGACGAACTCTATTAGATTGGTCCAAGAGGGGATGAACTCCCTTAGATTGGAACAAGAGGTGACGAATTTCCTTAGTTTGGATCAAGACGAACGAACTCCCTTAGATTTGACCAACATAAGACGAACTCCCTTAGATTGGACCAAGTGGACGAACTTCCTTAGATTGGACAAAATGGACAAGAACTCCTTTAGATTGGTCCAAGGGGAGACGAACTTCGTTAGATTGGTCCAAGAGGAGACGAACTCTATTAGATTGGTCCAAGAGGGGAGGAACTCCCTTAGATTGGACCAAGAGGTGACGAACTACCTTAGTTTGGATCAAGACGGACGAACTCCTTTAGATTTGACCAACATAAGATGAACTCCCTCAGATTGGACCAAGAGGTGACGAACTCCCTTTGTTTGGATCAAGACGAACGAACTCCCTTATATTTGACCAACATAAGAGGAACTCCCTTAGATTGGACCAAGCGGACGAACTTCCTTAGATTGGACAAGGTGGAGAATAACTCCTTTAGATTGGTCCAAAGGGAGACGAACTTCGTTAGATTGATCCAAGGGGAGACGAACTTCGTTAGATTGGTCAAAGAGGAGTCGAACTCTATTAGATTGGTCCAAGAGGGGATGAACTCCCTTTGATTGGACAAAGAGGTGACGAACTCCCTTAGATTTGACCAACATAAGACGAACCCCCCTTGATTGGACCAAGTGGACGAACTCCTTTATATTGGACCAAGTGGAGACGAACTCCTTTAGATTGGTCCAAGGGGAGACGAACTTCGTTAGATTCGTCCAAGAGGAGACGAACTCTATTAGATTGGTCCAAGAGGGGATGAACTCCCTTAGATTGGACCAAGAGGTGACGAACTCCCTTAGTTTGGATCAAGACGAACGAACTCCCTTAGATTTGACCAACATAAGACGAACTCCCTTAGATTGGACCAAGTGGACGAACTTCCTTAGATTGGACAAAGTGGAGAAGAACTCCTTTATATTGGTCCAAGGGGAGACGAACTTCGTTAGATTGGTCCAAGAGGAGACGAACTCTATTAGATTGGTCCAAGAGGGGATGAACTCCCTTAGATTGGACCAAGATGTGACGAACTCCCTTAGTTTGGATCAAGACGGACGAACTCCTTTAGATTTCACCAACGTAAGACGAACTCCCCTAGATTGGACCAAGTGGACGAACTCCTTTAGATTGGACCAAGTGGAGACGAACTCCTTTAGATTGGTCCAAGAGGAGAAGAACTCCGTTAGATTGGTCCAAGAGGGGATGAACACCCTTAGATTGGACCAAGAGGTGACGAACTCCGTTAGTTTGGATCAAGACGGACGAACTCCCTTAGATTTGACCAACATAAGACGAACTTCCTTTGATTGGTCCAAGTGGAAGAACTCCTTTAGATGGGACCAAGTGGAGTCGAACTCCTTTAAATTGGTCCAAGGGGAGACGAACTTCGTTAGATTGGTCGAAGAGGAGACGAACACTATTACATTGGTCCAAGAGGGGATGAACTCCCTTAGATTGGACCAAGAGGTGACGAACTCCCTTAGTTTGGATCAAGACGAACGAACGCCCTTAGATTTGACCAAGTGGACGAACTTCCTTAGATTGGACAAAGTGGAGAAGAACTCCTTTAGATTGGTCCAAGGGGAAACGAACTCTATTAGATTGGTCCAAGAGGGGAGGAACTCCCTTAGATTGGACCAAGAGGTGACGAACTCCCTTAGTTCGGATCAAGACGGACGAACTCCTTTCGATTTGACCAACATAAGACGAACTCCCCTAGATTGGACCTTGTGGACGAACTCCTTTAGAGTGGACCAAGTGGAGACGAACTCCTTTAGTTTAGTCCAAGGGGAGACGAACTTCGTTACATTGGTCCAAGAGGAGACGAACTCCATTTGATTGGTCCAAGAGGGGATGAACTCCCTTATATTGGACCAAGAGGTGACGAACTCCGTTAATTTGGATCAAGACGGACGAACTCCCTCAGATTTGACCAACAATAGACCAACTCCCTTAGATTGGAACAAGTGGACGAACTCCTTTAGATGGGACAAAGTGGAGACGAACTCCTTTAGATTGGTGCAACGGGAGACGAACTTCGTTACATTGGTCCAAGAGGAGTCGAACTCCATTAGATTGGTCCAAGAGGGGATGAACTCCCTTAGATTGGACCAAGAGGTGACGAACTCCCTTAGTTTGGATCAAGACGAACGAACTCCGTTAGATTTGACCAACATAAGACGAACTCCCTTAGATTGCACCAAGTGGACGAACACCTTTAGATTGGACAAAGTGGAGACGAACTCCTTTAGATTGGTCCAAGGGGAGACGAACTTCGTTAGATTCGTCCAAGAGGAGACGAACTGTATTAGATTGGTCCAAGAGGGGATGAACTCCCTTAGATTGGAACAAGAGGTGACGAATTTCCTTAGTTTGGATCAAGACGAACGAACTCCCTTAGATTTGACCAACATAAGACGAACTCCCTTAGATTGGACCAAGTGGACGAACTTCCTTAGATTGGACAAAATGGACAAGAACTCCTTTAGATTGGTCCAAGGGGAGACGAACTTCGTTAGATTGGTCCAAGAGGAGACGAACTCTATTAGATTGGTCCAAGAGGGGATGAACTCCCTGAGATTGGACCAAGAGGTGACGAACTCCCTTAGTTTTGATCAAGACGAACGAACTCCCCTAGATTTGACCAACATAAGACGAACTCCCTTAGATTGGACCAAGTGGACGAACTTCCTTAGATTGGACAAAGTGGAGAAGAACTCCTTTAGATTGGTCCAAGGGGAGACGAACTTCATTAGCTTGGTCCAAGAGGAGACGAACCCCATTAGATTGGTCCAAGAGGGGAAGAACTCCCTGAGATTGGACCAGGAGGTGACGAACTCCCTTAGTTTGGATCAAGACGAACGAACTCCCTTAGATTTGACCAACATAAGACGAACTCCCTTAAATTGGACCAAGTGGACGAACTTCCTTAGATTGGACAAAATGGAGAAGAACTGCTTTAGATTGGTCCAAGGGGAGAAGAACTTCGTTAGATTGGTCCAAGAGGAGACGAACTCTATTAGATTGGTCCAAGAGGGGATGAACTCCCTCAGATTGGACCAAGAGGTGACGAACTCCGTTAGTTTGGATCAAGACGGACGAACTCCCTTAGATTTGACCAACATAAGACGAACTCCCTTAGATTGGACCAAGTGGACGAACTCCTTTAGATGGGACAAAGTGGAGACGAACTCCTTTAGATTGGTCCAACGGGAGACGAATTTCGTTACATTGGTCCAAGAGGAGACGAACTCCATTAGATTGGTCCAAGAGGGGATGAAGTCCCTTAGTTTGGACCAAGAGGTGACGAACTCCCTTAGTTTGGATCAAGATGAACGAACTCCCATAGATTTGACCAACATAAGACGAACTCCCTTAGATTGCACCAAGTGGACGAACTCCTTTAGATTGGACAAAGTGGAGACGAACTCCTTTAGATTGGTCCAAGGGGAGACGAACTTCGTTAGATTCGTCCAACAGGAGACGAACTCCATTAGATTGGTCCAAGAGGGGATAAACTCCCTTAGATTGGACCAAGAGGTGACGAACTACCTCAGTTAGGATCAAGACGGAAGAACTCCTTTTGATTTGACCAACATAAGACGAACTCCCCTAGATTGGACCAAGTGGACGAACTCCTTTAGATTGGACCAAGTGGAGACGAACTCCTTTAGATTAGACCAAGTGGAGACGAACTCCTTTAGATTGGTCCAAGGGCAGACGAACTTCGTTACATTGGTCCAAGAGGAGACGAACTCCATTAGATTGGTCCAAGAGGGGATGAACTCCCTTAGATTGGACCAAGAGGTGACGAACTCCCTTAGTTTGGATCAAGACGAACGAACTCCCATAGATTTGACCAACATAAGACGAACTCCCTTAGATTGGACCAAGTGGACGAACTTCCTTAGATTGGACAAAGTGGAGACGAACTCCTTCAGATTGGTCCAAGGGGAGACGAACTTCGTTAGATTGGTCCAAGAGGAGACGAACTCTATTAGATTGGTCCAAGAGGGGATGAACTCCGTTAGATTGGACCAAGAGGTGACGAACTCCCTTAGTTTGGATCAAGACGAACTTCCTTAGATTTGACCAACATAAGACGAACTCCCCTAGATTGGACCATGTGGACGAACTCCTTTAGATTGGACCAAGTGGAGACGAACTCCTTTAGATTAGACCAAGTGGAGACGAACTCCTTTAGATTGGTCCAAGGGCAGACGAACTTCGTTACATTGGTCCAAGAGGAGACGAACTCCATTAGATTGGTCCAAGAGGGGATGAACTCCCTTAGATTGGACCAAGAGGTGACGAACTCCCTTAGTTTGGATCAAGACGAACGAACTCCCATAGATTTGACCAACATAAGACGAACTCCCTTAGATTGGACCAAGTGGACGAACTTCCTTAGATTGGACAAAGTGGAGACGAACTCCTTCAGATTGGTCCAAGGGGAGACGAACTTCGTTACATTGGTCCAAAAGGAGACGAACTCCATTAGATTGGTCCAAGAGGGGAAGAACTCCCTGAGATTGGACTAAGAGGTGACGAACTCCCTTAGTTTGGATCAAGACGAACGAACTCCCTTAGATTTGACCAACATAAGACGAACTCCTTTAGATTGCACCAAGTGGACGAACACCTTTAGATTGGACAAAGTGGAGACGAACTCCTTTAGATTGGTCCAAGGGGAGACGATCTTCGTTAGATTCGTCCAAGAGGAGACGAACTCTATTAGATTGGTCCAAGAGGGGATGAACTCCGTTAGATTGGACCAAGAGGTGACGAACTCCCTTAGTTTGGATCAAGACGAACGAACTCCTTTAGATTTGACCAACATAAGACGAACTCCCCTAGATTGGACCATGTGGACGAACTCCTTTAGATTGGACCAAGTGGAGACGAACTCCTTTAGTTTGGTCCAAGGGGAGACGAACTTCGTTACATTGGTCCAAAAGGAGACGAACTCCATTAGATTGGTCCAAGAGGGGATGAACTCCCTTAGATTGGACCAAGAGGTGACGAACTCCGTTAGTTTGGATCAAGACGGACGAACTCCCTTAGATTTGACCAACATAAGACGAACTCCTTTAGATTGCACCAAGTGGACGAACACCTTTAGATTGGACAAAGTGGAGACGAACTCCTTTAGATTGGTCCAAGGGGAGACGATCTTCGTTAGATTCGTCCAAGAGGAGACGAACTCTATTAGATTGGTCCAAGAGGGGATGAACTCCCTTAGATTGGATCAAGAGGTGACGAACTCCGTTAGTTTGGATCAAGACGGACGAACTCCCTTAGATTTGACCAACATAAGACGAACTCCTTTAGATTGCACCAAGTGGACGAACACCTTTAGATTGGACAAAGTGGAGACGAACTCCTTTAGAGTGGTCCAAGGGGAGACGAACTTCGTTAGATTCGTCCAAGAGGAGACGAACTCTATTAGATTGGTCCAAGAGGGGATGAACTCCCTTAGATTGGAACAAGAGGTGACGAATTTCCTTAGTTTGGATCAAGACGAACGAACTCCCTTAGATTTGACCAACCTAAGACGAACTCCCTTAGATTGGACCAAGTGGACGAACTTCCTTAGATTGGACAAAGTGGAGAAGAACTCCTTTAGATTGGTCTAAGGGGAGACGAACTTCGTTAGATTGGTCCAAGAGGAGACGAACTCCATTAGATTGGTCCAAGAGGGGAAGAACTCCCTGAGATTGGACCAAGAGGTGACGAACTCCCTTAGTTTGGATCAAGACGAACGAACTCCCTTAGATTTGACCAACATAAGACGAACTCCCTTAGATTGGACCAAGTGGACGAACTTCCTTAGATTGGACAAAGTGGAGAAGAACTCCTTTAGATTGGTCCAAGGGGAGACGAACTTCGTTAGATTGGTCCAAGAGGAGACAAACTCCATTAGATTGGTCCAAGAGGGGAAGAACTCCCTGAGATTGGACCAAGAGGTGACAAACTCCCTTAGTTTGGATCAAGACGAACGAACTCCCTTAGATTTGACCAACATAAGACGAACTCCCTTAGATTGGACCAAGTGGACGAACTCCTTTAGATGGGACAAAGTGGAGACGAACTCCTTTAGATTGGTCCAACGGGAGACGAACTTCGTTACATTGGTCCAAGAGGAGACGAACTCCATTAGATTGGTCCAAGAGGGGATGAAGTCCCTTAGTTTGGACCAAGAGGGGACGAACTCCCCTAGTTTGGATCAAGACGAACGAACTCCCTTAGATTTGACCAACATAAGACGAACTCCCTTAGATTGCACCAAGTGGACGAACTCCTTTAGATTGGACAAAGGGGAGACGAACTCCTTTAGATTGGTCCAAGGGGAGACGAACATCGTTAGATTCGTCCAACAGGAGACGAACTCCATTAGATTGGTCCAAAGGGGATGAACTCCCTTAGATTGGACCAAGAGGTGACGAACTACCTCAGTTAGGATCAAGACGGAAGAACTCCTTTTGATTTGACCAACATAAGACGAACTCCCCTAGATTGGACCAAGTGGACGAACTCCTTTAGATTGGACCAAGTGGAGACGAACTCCTTTTGATTGGTCCAAGGGGAGACGAACTTCGTTACATTGCTCCAAGAGGAGACGAACTCCATTAGATTTGTCCAAGAGGGGATGAACTCCCTTAGATTGGACCAAGAGGTGACGAACTCCCTTAGTTTGGATCAAGACGAACGAACTCCCTTAGATTTGACCAACATAAGACGAACTCCCTTAGATTGGACCAAGTGGACGAACTTCCTTAGATTGGACAAAGTGGAGACGAACTCCTATAGATTGGTCCAAGGGGAGACGAACTTCGTTAGATTGGTCCAAGAGGAGACGAACTCTATTAGATTGGTCCAAGAGGGGATGAACTCCGTTAGATTGGACCAAGAGGTGACGAACTCCCTTAGTTTGGATCAAGACGGACGAACTCCGTTAGATTTGACCAACATTAGACGATCTACCCTAGATTGGACCTTGTGGACGAACTCCTTTAGATTGGACCAAGCGGAGACGAACTCCTTTAGTTTGGTCCAAGGGGAGACGAACTTCGTTACATTGGTCCAAAAGGAGACCAACTCCATTAGATTGGTCCAAGAGGGGATGAACTCCCTTAGATTGGACCAAGAGGTGACGAACTCCGTTAGTTTGGATCAGGACGGACGAACTCCCTTAGATTTGACCAACATAAGACGAACTCCCTTAGATTGGACCAAGTGGACGAACTCCTTTAGATGGGACAAAGTGGAGACGAACTCCTTTAGATTGGTCCAACGGGAGACGAACTTCGTCACATTGGTCCAAGAGGAGACGAACTCCATTAGATTGGTCCAAGAGGGGATGAACTCCCTTAGATTGGATCAAGAGGCGACGAACTCCGTTAGTTTGGATCAAGACGGACGAACTCCCTTAGATTTGACCAACATAAGACGAACTCCTTTAGATTGCACCAAGTGGACGAACACCTTTAGATTGGACAAAGTGGAGACGAACTCCTTTAGATTGGTCCAAGGGGAGACGAACTTCGTTAGATTCGTCCAAGAGGAGACGAACTCTATTAGATTGGTCCAAGAGGGGATGAACTCCCTTAGATTGGAACAAGAGGTGACGAATTTCCTTAGTTTGGATCAAGACGAACGAACTCCCTTAGATTTGACCAACATAAGACGAACTCCCTTAGATTGGACCAAGTGGACGAACTTCCTTAGATTTGACAAAGTGGAGAAGAACTCCTTTAGATTGGTCCAAGGGGAGACGAACTTCGTTAGATTGGTCCAAGGGGAGACGAACTTCGTTAGATTGGTCCAAGAGGAGACGAACTCCATTAGATTGGTCCAAGAGGGGATGAACTCCCTTAGATTGGACCAAGAGGTGACAAACTCCCTTAGTTTGGATCAAGACGAACGAACTCCCATAGATTTGACCAACATAAGACGAACTCCCTTAGATTGGACCAAGTGGACGAACTTCCTTAGATTGGACAAAGTAGAGAAGAACTCCTTTATATTGGTCCAAGGGGAGACGAACTTCGTTAGATTGGTCCAAGAGGAGACGAACTCTATTAGATTGGTCCAAGAGGGGATGAACTCCCTTAGATTGGACCAAGATGTGACGAACTCCCTTAGTTTGGATCAAGACGGACGAACTCCTTTAGATTTCACTAACATAAGACGAACTCCCCTAGATTGGACCAAGTGGACGAACTCCTTTAGATTGGACCAAGTGGAGACGAACTCCTTTAGATTGGTCCAAGAGGAGAAGAACTCCGTTAGATTGGTCCAAGAGGGGATGAACACCCTTATATTGGACCAAGAGGTGACGAACTCCGTTAGTTTGGATCAAGACGGACGAACTCCCTTAGATTTGACCAACATAAGACGAACTTCCTTAGATTGGACCAAGTGGAAGAACTCCTTTAGATGGGACCAAGTGGAGTCGAACTCCTTTAGATTGGTCCAAGGGGAGACGAACTTCGTTAGATTGGTCGAAGAGGAGACGAACACTATTACATTGGTCCAAGAGGGGATGAACTCCCTTAGATTGGACCAAGAGGTGACGAACTCCCTTAGTTTGGATCAAGACGAACGAACTCCCTTAGATTTGACCAAGATAAGACGAACTCCCTTAGATTGGACCAAGTGGACGAACTTCCTTAGATTGGACAAAGTGGAGAAGAACTCCTTTAGATTGGTCCAAGGGGAAACGAACTTCGTTAGATTGGTCCAAGAGGAGACGAACTCTATTAGATTGGTCCAAGAGGGGAGGAACTCCCTTAGATTGGACCAAGAGGTGACGAACTCCCTTAGTTCGGATCAAGACGGACGAACTCCTTTAGATTTGACCAACATAAGACGAACTCCCCTAGATTGGACCTTGTGGACGAACTCCTTTAGAGTGGACCAAGTGGAGACGAACTCCTTTAGTTTAGTCCAAGGGGAGACGAACTTCGTTACATTGGTCCAAGAGGAGACGAACTCCATTTGATTGGTCCAAGAGGGGATGAACTCCCTTATATTGGACCAAGAGGTGACGAACTCCGTTAGTTTGGATCAAGACGGACGAACTCCCTCAGATTTGACCAACATAAGACCAACTCCCTTAGATTGGAACAAGTGGACGAACTCCTTTAGATGGGACAAAGTGGAGACGAACTCCTTTAGATTGGTGCAACGGGAGACGAACTTCGTTACATTGGTCCAAGAGGAGTCGAACTCCATTAGATTGGTCCAAGAGGGGATGAACTCCCTTAGATTGGACCAAGAGGTGACGAACTCCCTTAGTTTGGATCAAGACGAACGAACTCCCTTAGATTTGACCAACATAAGACGAACTCCCTTAGATTGCACCAAGTGGACGAACACCTTTAGATTGGACAAAGTGGAGACGAACTCCTTTAGATTGGTCCAAGGGGAGACGAACTTCGTTAGATTCGTCCAAGAGGAGACGAACTCTATTAGATTGGTCCAAGAGGGGATGAACTCCCTTAGATTGGAACAAGAGGTGACGAATTTCCTTAGTTTGGATCAAGACGAACGAACTCCCTTAGATTTGACCAACATAAGACGAACTCCCTTAGATTGGACCAAGTGGACGAACTTCCTTAGATTGGACAAAATGGACAAGAACTCCTTTAGATTGGTCCAAGGGGAGACGAACTTCGTTAGATTGGTCCAAGAGGAGACGAACTCTATTAGATTGGTCCAAGAGGGGAGGAACTCCCTTAGATTGGATCAAGAGGTGACGAACTCCCTTAGTTTGGATCAAGACGGACGAACTCCTTTAGATTTGACCAACATAAGATGAACTCCCTCAGATTGGACCAAGAGGTGACGAACTCCCTTTGTTTGGATCAAGACGAACGAACTCCCTTATATTTGACCAACATAAGAGGAACTCCCTTAGATTGGACCAAGCGGACGAACTTCCTTAGATTGGACAAGGTGGAGAATAACTCCTTTAGATTGGTCCAAAGGGAGACGAACTTGGTTAGATTGATCCAAGGGGAGACGAACTTCGTTAGATTGGTCAAAGAGGAGACGAACTCTATTAGATTGGTCAAAGAGGGGATGAACTCCCTTTGATTGGACAAAGAGGTGACGAACTCCCTTAGATTTGACCAACATAAGACGAACTCCCCTTGATTGGACCAAGTGGACGAACTCCTTTAGATTGGACCAAGTGGAGACGAACTCCTTTAGATTGGTCCAAGGGGAGACGAACTTCGTTAGATTCGTCCAAGAGGAGACGAAGTCTATTAGATTGGTCCAAGAGGGGATGAACTCCCTTAGATTGGAACAAGAGGTGACGAACTCCCTCAGTTTGGATCAAGACGAACGAACTCCCTTAGATTTGACCAACATAAGACGAACTCCCTTACATTGGACCAAGTGGACGAAATCCTTTAGATTGGACAATGTGGAGACGAACTCCTTTAGGTTGGTCCAAGCGGAGACGAACTTCGTTAGATTGGTCAAAGAGGAGACGAACTCTATTAGATTGGTCCAAGAGGGGATAAACTACCTTAGATTGGACAAAGAGGTGACGAACTCCCTTAGTTTGGATCAAGACGGACGAACTCCCTTAGATTTGACCAACATAAGACGAACTCCCCTAGATTGGACCAAGTGGACGAACTCCTTTAGATTGGACCAAGTGGAGACGAACTCCTTTAGAGTGGTCCAAGGGGAAACGAACTTCGTTACATTGGTCCAAGAGGAGACGAACTCCATTAGATTGGTCCAAGAGGGGATGAACTCCCTTAGATTGTACCAAGAGGTGACGAACTCTCTTAGTTTGGATCAAGACGGACGAACTCCCATATATTTGACCAACATAAGACGAACTCCCTTAGATTGGACCAAGTGGATGAACTCCTTTAGATTGGACAAAGTGGAGACGAACTCCTTTAGATTGGTCCGAGGGGAGACGAATTTCGTTAGATTGGTCCAAGAGGAGACGAACTCTATTAGATTGGTGCAAGAGGGGATGAACTCCCTCAGATTGGACCAAGAGGTGACGAACTCCCTTTGTTTGGATCAAGACGAACGAACTCCCTTATATTTGACCAACATAAGAGGAACTCCCTTAGATTGGACCAAGTGGACGAACTTCCTTAGATTGGACAAAGTGGAGAAGAACTCCTTTAGATTTGTCCAAAGGGAGACGAACTTCGTTAGATTGATCCAAGGGGAGACGAACTTCGTTAGATTGCTCGAAGAGGAGACGAACTCTATTAGATTGGTCAAAGAGGGGATGAACTCCCTTTGATTGGACAAAGAGGTGACGAACTCCCTTAGATTTGACCAACATAAGACGAACTCCCCTTGATTGGACCAAGTGGACGAACTCCTTTAGATTGGACCAAGTGGATGAACTCCTTTAGATTGGACAAAGTGGAGACCAACTCCTTTAGATTGGTCCGAGGGGAGACGAACTTCGTTAGATTGGTCCAAGAGGAGACGAACTCTATTAGATTGGTGCAAGAGGGGATGAACTCCCTCAGATTGGACCAAGAGGTGACGAACTCCCTTTGTTTGGATCAAGACGAACGAACTCCCTTATATTTGACCAACATAAGAGGAACTCCCTTAGATTGGACCAAGTGGACGAACTTCCTTAGATTGGACAAAGTGGAGAAGAACTCCTTTAGATTGGTCCAAAGGGAGACGAACTTCGTTAGATTGATCCAAGGGGAGACGAACTTCGTTAGATTGCTCGAAGAGGAGACGAACTATATGAGATTGGTCAAAGAGGGGATGAACTCCCTTTGATTGGACAAAGAGGTGACGAACTCCCTTAGATTTGACCAACATAAGACGAACTCCCCTTGATTGGACCAAGTGGACGAACTCCTTTAGATTGGACCAAGTGGAGACGAACTCCTTTAGATTGGTCCAAGGGGAGACGAACTTCGTTACATTGGTCCAAAAGGAGACGAACTCCTCTAGATTGGTCCAAGAGGGGAGGAACTCCCTTAGATTGGACCAAGAGGTGACGAACTCCCTTAGTTTGGATCAAGACGGACGAACTCCCATAGATTTGACCAACATAAGACGAACTCCCTTAGATTGCACCAAGTGGACGAACTTCCTTAGATTGGACAATGTGGAGAAGAACTGCTTTAAATTGGTCCAAGGGGAGATGAACTTCGTTAGATTGGACCAAGGGGAGACGAACTTCCTTAGCTTGGTCCAAGAGGGGACGAACTCCATTAGATTGGTCCAAGAGGGGATGAACGCCCTTAGTTTGGATCAAGACGAACGAACTCCCTTAGATTGGACCAACATAAGACGAACTCCCTTAGATTGGACCAAGTGGACGAACTCCTTTAGATGGGACAAAGTGGAGACGAACTCCTTTAGATTGGTCCAACGGGAGACGAACTTCGTTACATTGGTCCAAGAGGAAACGAACTCCATTAGATTGGTCCAAGAGGGGATGAACTCCCTTAGATTGGACCAAGAGGTGACGAACTCCCTTAGTTTGGGTCAAGACGAACGAACTCCCTTAGATTTGACCAACATAAGACGAACTCCCTTAGATTGCACCAAGTGGACGAACTCCTTTAGATTGGACAAAGTGGAGACGAACTCCTTTAGATTGGTCCAAGGGGAGACGAACTTCGTTAGATTCGTCCAAGAGGAGACGAACTCCATTAGATTGGTCCAAGAGGGGATGAACTCCCTTAGATTGGAACAAGAGGTGACGAATTTCCTTAGTTTGGATCAAGACGAACGAACTCCCTTAGATTTGACCAACATAAGACGAACTCCCTTAGCTTGGACCAAGTGGACGAACTTCCTTAGATTTGACAAAGTGGAGAAGAACTCCTTTAGATTGGTCCAAGGGGAGACGAACTTCGTTAGATTGGTCCAAGAGGAGACGAACTCCATTAGATTGGTCCAAGAGGGGATGAACTCCCTTAGATTGGAACAAGAGGTGACGAATTTCCTTAGTTTGGATCAAGACGAACGAACTCCCTTAGATTGGACCAACATAAGACGAACTCCCTTAGATTGGACCAAGTGGACGAACTCCTTTAGATGGGACAAAGTGGAGACGAACTCCTTTAGATTGGTCCAACGGGAGACGAACTTCGTTACATTGGTCCAAGAGGAAACGAACTCCATTAGATTGGTCCAAGAGGGGATGAACTCCCTTAGATTGGACCAAGAGGTGACGAACTCCCTTAGTTTGGGTCAAGACGAACGAACTCCCTTAGATTTGACCAACATAAGACGAACTCCCTTAGATTGCACCAAGTGGACGAACTCCTTTAGATTGGACAAAGTGGAGACGAACTCCTTTAGATTGGTCCAACGGGAGACGAACTTCGTTAGATTGGTCCAAGAGGAGACGAACTCCATTAGATTGGTCCAAGAGGGGAAGAACTCCCTGAGATTGGACCAAGAGGTGACAAACTCCCTTAGTTTGGATCAAGACGAACGAACTCCCTTAGATTTGACCAACATAAGACGAACTCCCTTAGATTGGACCAAGTGGACGAACTTCCTTAGATTGGACAAAGTGGAGAAGAACTCCTTTATATTGGTCCAAGGGGAGACGAACTTCGTTAGATTGGTCCAAGAGGAGACGAACTCTATTAGATTGGTCCAAGAGGGGATGAACTCCCTTAGATTGGACCAAGATGTGACGAACTCCCTTAGTTTGGATCAAGACGGACGAACTCCTTTAGATTTCACCAACGTAAGACGAACTCCCCTAGATTGGACCAAGTGGACGAACTCCTTTAGATTGGACCAAGTGGAGACGAACTCCTTTAGATTGGTCCAAGAGGAGAAGAACTCTGTTAGATTGGTCCAAGAGGGGATGAACACCCTTAGATTGGACCAAGAGGTGACGAACTCCGTTAGTTTGGATCAAGACGGACGAACTCCCTTAGATTTGACCAACATAAGACGAACTTCCTTAGATTGGACCAAGTGGAAGAACTCCTTTAGATGGGACCAAGTGGAGTCGAACTCCTTTAAATTGGTCCAAGGGGAGACGAACTTCGTTAGATTGGTCGAAGAGGAGACGAACACTATTACATTGGTCCAAGAGGGGATGAACTCCCTTAGATTGGACCAAGAGGTGACGAACTCCCTTAGTTTGGATCAAGACGAACGAACTCCCTTAGATTTGACCAAGATAAGACGAACGCCCTTAGATTGGACCAAGTGGACGAACTTCCTTAGATTGGACAAAGTGGAGAAGAACTCCTTTAGATTGGTCCAAGGGGAAACGAACTTCGTTACATTGGTCCAAGAGGAGACGAACTCTATTAGATTGGTCCAAGAGGGGAGGAACTCCCTTAGATTGGACCAAGAGGTGACGAACTACCTTAGTTCGGATCAAGACGGACGAACTCCTTTAGATTTGACCAACATAAGACGAACTCCCCTAGATTGGACCATGTGGACGAACTCCTTTAGAGTGGACCAAGTGGAGACGAACTCCTTTAGTTTAGTCCAAGGGGAGACGAACTTCGTTACATTGGTCCAAGAGGAGACGAACTCCATTAGATTGGTCCAAGAGGGGATGAACTCCCTTATATTGGACCAAGAGGTGACGAACTCCGTTAGTTTGGATCAAGACGGACGAACTCCCCCAGATTTGACCAACATAAGACGAACTCCCTTAGATTGGAACAAGTGGACGAACTCCTTTAGATGGGACAAAGTGGAGACGAACTCCTTTAGATTGGTGCAACGGGAGACGAACTTCGTTACATTGGTCCAAGAGGAGTCGAACTCCATTAGATTGGTCCAAGAGGGGATGAACTCCCTTAGATTGGACCAAGAGGTGACGAACTCCCTTAGTTTGGATCAAGACAAACGACCTCCCTTAGATTTGACCAACATAAGACAAACTCCCTTAGATTGCACCAAGTGGACGAACACCTTTAGATTGGACAAAGTGGAGACGAACTCCTTTACATTGGTCCAAGGGGAGACGAACTTCGTTAGATTCGTCCAAGAGGAGACGAACTCTATTAGATTGGTCCAAGAGGGGATGAACTCCCTTAGATTGGAACAAGAGGTGAAGAATTTCCTTAGTTTGGATCAAGACGAACGAACTCCCTTAGATTTGACCAACATAAGACGAACTCCCTTAGATTGGACCAAGTGGACGAACTTCCTTAGATTGGACAAAGTGGAGAAGAACTCCTTTAGATTGGTCCAAGGGGAGACGAACTTCGTTAGATTGGTCCAAGAGGAGACGAACTCCATTAGATTGGTCCAAGAGGGGAAGAACTCCCTGAGATTGGACTAAAAGGTGACGAACTCCCTTAGTTTGGATCAAGACGAACGAACTCCCTTAGATTTGACCAACATAAGACGAACTCCCTTAGATTGGACCAAGTGGACGAACTTCCTTAGATTGGACAAAGTGGAGAAGAACTCCTTTAGATTGGTCCAAGGGGAGACGAACTTCGTTAGATTGGTCCAAGAGGAGACGAACTCCATTAGATTGGTCCAAGAGGGGAAGAACTCCCTAAGATTGGACCAAGAGGTGACCAACTCCCTTAGTTTGGATCAAGACGAACGAACTCCCTTAGATTTGACAAACATAAGACGAACTCCCTTAGATTGGACCAAGGGGACGAACTTCCTTAGATTTGACAAACTGGAGAAGAACTCCTTTAGATTGGTCCAAGGGGAGACGAACTTCGTTAGATTGGTCCAAGAGTAGACGAACTCCATTAGATTGGTCCAAGAGGGGAAGAACTCCCTGAGATTGGACCAGGAGGTGACGAACTCCCTTAGTTTGGATCAAGACGAACGAACTCCCTTAGATTTGACAAACATAAGACGAACTCCCTTAGATTGGACCAAGTGGATGAACTTCCTTAGATTGGACAAAGTGGAGAAGAACTCCTTTAGATTGGTCCAAGGGGAAATGAACTTCGTTAGATTGGTCCAAGAGGAGACGAACTCCATTAGATTGGTCCAAGAGGGGAAGAACTCCCTGAGATTGGACCAAGAGGTGACGAACTCCCTTAGTTTGGATCAAGACGAACGAACTCCCTTAGATTTGACCAACATAAGACGAACTCCCTTAGATTGGACCAAGTGGACGAACTTCCTTAGATTGGAAAAAATGGAGAAGAACTCCTTTAGATTGGTCCAAGGGGAGACGAACTTCGTTAGATTGGTCCAAGAGGAGACGAACTCTATTAGATTGGTCCAAGAGGGGAGGAACTCCCTTAGATTGGACCAAGAGGTGACGAACTCCCTTAGTTTGGATCAAGACGGACGAACTCCTTTAGATTTGACCAACATAAGAAGAACTCCCCTAGATTGGACCTTGTGGACGAACTCCTTTAGAGTGGCCAAGTGGAGACGAACTCCTTTAGTTTAGTCCAAGGGGAGACGAACTTCGTTACATTGGTCCAAGAGGAGACGAACTCCATTAGATTGGTCCAAGAGGGGATGAACTCCCTTATATTGGACCAACAGGTGACGAACTCCGTTAGTTTGGATCAAGACGGACGAACTCCCTTAGATTTGACCAACATAAGACGAACTCCCTTAGATTGGAACAAGTGGACGAACTCCTTTAGATGGGACAAAGTGGAGACGAACTCCTTTAGATTGGTCCAACGGGAGACGAACTTCGTTACATTGGTCCAAGAGGAGACGAACTCCATTAGATTGGTCCAAGAGGGGATGAACTCCCTTAGATTGGACCAAGAGGTGACGAACTCCCTTAGTTTGGATCAAGACGAACGAACTCCCTTAGATTTGACCAACATAAGACGAACTCCCTTAGATTGCACCAAGTGGACGAACACCTTTAGATTGGACAAAGTGGAGACGAACTCCTTTAGATTGGTCCAAGGGGAGACGAACTTCGTTAGATTTGTCCAAGAGGAGACGAACTCTATTAGATTGGTCCAAGAGGGGATGAACTCCCTTAGATTGGAACAAGAGGTGACGAACTCCCTCAGTTTGGATCAAGACGAACGAACTCCCTTAGATTTGACCAACATAAGACGAACTCCCTTAGATTGCACCAAGTGGACGAACACCTTTAGATTGGACAATGTGGAGACGAACTCCTTTAGGTTGGTCCAAGCGGAGACGAACTTCGTTAGATTGGTCAAAGAGGAGACGAACTCTATTAGATTGGTCCAAGAGGGGATTAACTACCTTAGATTGGACAAAGAGGTGACGAACTCCCTTAGTTTGGATCAAGACGGACGAACTCCCTTATATTTGACCAACATAAGACGAACTCCCCTAGATTGGACCAAGTGGACGAACTCCTTTAGATTGGACCAAGTGGAGACGAACTCCTTTAGAGTGGTCCAAGGGGAGACGAACTTCGTTACATTGGTCCAAGAGGAGACGAACTCCATTAGATTGGTCCAAGAGGGGATGAACTCCCTTAGATTGGAACAAGAGGTGACGAACTCCCTCAATTTGGATCAAGACGAACGAACTCCCTTAGATTTGACCAACATAAGACGAACTCCCTTATATTGGACCAAGTGGACGAACTTCCTTAGATTGGACAAAGTGGAGAAGAACTCCTTTAGATTGGTCCAAGGGGAGACGAACTTCGTTAGATTGGTCCAAGAGGAGACGAACTCCATTAGATTGGTCCAAGAGGGGAAGAACTCCCTAAGATTGGACCAAGAGGTGACCAACTCCCTTAGTTTGGATCAAGACGAACGAACTCCCTTAGATTTGACAAACATAAGACGAACTCCCTTAGATTGGACCAAGGGGACGAACTTCCTTAGATTTGACAAAGTGGAGAAGAACTCCTTTAGATTGGTCCAAGGGGAGACGAACTTCGTTAGATTGGTCCAAGAGTAGACGAACTCCATTAGATTGGTCCAAGAGGGGAAGAACTCCCTGAGATTGGACCAAGAGGTGACGAACTCCCTTAGTTTGGATCAAGACGAACGAACTCCCTTAGATTTGACAAACATAAGACGAACTCCCTTAGATTGGACCAAGTGGATGAACTTCCTTAGATTGGACAAAGTGGAGAAGAACTCCTTTAGATTGGTCCAAGGGGAAATGAACTTCGTTAGATTGGTCCAAGAGGAGACGAACTCCATTAGATTGGTCCAAGAGGGGAAGAACTCCCTGAGATTGGACCAAGAGGTGACGAACTCCCTTAGTTTGGATCAAGACGAACGAACTCCCTTAGATTTGACCAACATAAGACGAACTCCCTTAGATTGGACCAAGTGGACGAACTTCCTTAGATTGGAAAAAATGGAGAAGAACTCCTTTAGATTGGTCCAAGGGGAGACGAACTTCGTTAGATTGGTCCAAGAGGAGACGAACTCTATTAGATTGGTCCAAGTGGGGAGGAACTCCCTTAGATTGGACCAAGAGGTGACGAACTCCCTTAGTTTGGATCAAGACGGACGAACTCCTTTAGATTTGACCAACATAAGAAGAACTCCCCTAGATTGGACCTTGTGGACGAACTCCTTTAGAGTGGCCAAGTGGAGACGAACTCCTTTAGTTTAGTCCAAGGGGAGACGAACTTCGTTACATTGGTCCAAGAGGAGACGAACTCCATTAGATTGGTCCAAGAGGGGATGAACTCCCTTATATTGGACCAACAGGTGACGAACTCCGTTAGTTTGGATCAAGACGGACGAACTCCCTTAGATTTGACCAACATAAGACGAACTCCCTTAGATTGGAACAAGTGGACGAACTCCTTTAGATGGGACAAAGTGGAGACGAACTCCTTTAGATTGGTCCAACGGGAGACGAACTTCGTTACATTGGTCCAAGAGGAGACGAACTCCATTAGATTGGTCCAAGAGGGGATGAACTCCCTTAGATTGGACCAAGAGGTGACGAACTCCCTTAGTTTGGATCAAGACGAACGAACTCCCTTAGATTTGACCAACATAAGACGAACTCCCTTAGATTGCACCAAGTGGACGAACACCTTTAGATTGGACAAAGTGGAGACGAACTCCTTTAGATTGGTCCAAGGGGAGACGAACTTCGTTAGATTTGTCCAAGAGGAGACGAACTCTATTAGATTGGTCCAAGAGGGGATGAACTCCCTTAGATTGGAACAAGAGGTGACGAACTCCCTCAGTTTGGATCAAGACGAACGAACTCCCTTAGATTTGACCAACATAAGACGAACTCCCTTAGATTGCACCAAGTGGACGAACACCTTTAGATTGGACAATGTGGAGACGAACTCCTTTAGGTTGGTCCAAGCGGAGACGAACTTCGTTAGATTGGTCAAAGAGGAGACGAACTCTATTAGATTGGTCCAAGAGGGGATAAACTACCTTAGATTGGACAAAGAGGTGACGAACTCCCTTAGTTTGGATCAAGACGGACGAACTCCCTTATATATGACCAACATAAGACGAACTCCCCTAGATTGGACCAAGTGGACGAACTCCTTTAGATTGGACCAAGTGGAGACGAACTCCTTTAGAGTGGTCCAAGGGGAGACGAACTTCGTTACATTGGTCCAAGAGGAGACGAACTCCATTAGATTGGTCCAAGAGGGGATGAACTCCCTTTGATTGGAACAAGAGGTGACGAACTCCCTCAATTTGGATCAAGACGAACGAACTCCCTTAGATTTGACCAACATAAGATGAACTCCCTTAGATTGGACCAAGTGGACGAACTCCTTTAGATGGGACAAAGTGGAGACGAACTCCTTTAGATTGGTCCAACGGGAGACGAACTTCGTTACATTGGTCCAAGATGAGACGAACTCTATTAGATTGGTCCAAGAGGTGACGAACTCCCTTAGTTTGGATCAAACGAACGAACTCCCTTAGATTTGACCAACAGAAGACGAACTCCCTTAGATTTGACCAACAGAAGACGAACTCCCTTAGATTGGACCAAGTGGACGAACTTCCTTAGATTGGACAAAGTGGAGAAGAACTCCTTTAGATTGGTCCAAGGGGAGACGAACTTCGTTAGATTGGTCCAAGATGAGACGAACTCCATTAGATTGGTCCAAGAGGGGATGAACTCCCTTAGTTTTGATCAAGACGGACGAACACCCTTAGATTTGACCAACATAAGAAGAACTCCCTTAGATTGGACCAAGTGGACGAACTCCTTTAGATGGGACAAAGTGGAGAAGAACTCCTTTAGATTGGTCCAAGGGGAGACGAACTTCGTTAGATTGGTCCAAGAGGAGACGAACTCCATTAGATTGTCCAAGAGGGGAAGAACTCCCTGAGATTGGACCAAGATGTGACGAACTCCCTTAGCTTGTATCAAGACGAACGAACTCCCTTAGATTTGACCAACATAAGACGAACTCCCTTAGATTGGACCAAGTGGACGAACTTCCTTAGATTGGACAAAGTGGAGAAGAACTCCTTCAGATTGGTCCAAGGGGAGACGAACTTCGTTAGATTGGTCCAAGAGGAGACGAACTCGTTTAGATTGGTCCAAGAGGGGATGAACTCCCTTAGATTGGACCAAGAGGTGACGAACTCCCTTAGGTTGGATCAAGACGAACGAACTCCCTTAGATTTGACCAACATAAGACGAACTCCCTTAGATTGGACCAAGTGGACGAACTCCTTTAGATGGGACAAAGTGGAGACGAACTCCTTTAGATTGGTCAAACGGGAGACGAACTTCGTTACATTGGTCCAAGAGGAGACGAACTCCATTAGATTGGTCCAAGAGGGGATGAACTCCCTTAGATTGGACCAAGAGGTGACGAACTCCCTTAGTTTGGATCAAGACGAACGAACTCCCTTAGATTTGACCAACATAAGACGAACTCCCTTAGATTGCACCAAGTGGACGAACACCTTTAGATTGGACAAAGTGGAGACGAACTCCTTTAGATTGGTCAATGGGGAGACGAACTTCATTAGATTTGTCCAAGAGGAGACGAACTCTATTAGATTGGTCCAAGAGGGGATGAACTCCCTTAGATTGGAACAAGAGGTGACGAACTCCCTCAGTTTGGATCAAGACGAACGAACTCCCTTAGATTTGACCAACATAAGACGAACTCCCTTAGATTGCACCAAGTGGACGAACACCTTTAGATTGGACAATGTGGAGACGAACTCCTTTAGGTTGGTCCAAGCGGAGACGAACTTCGTTAGATTGGTCAAAGAGGAGACGAACTCTATTAGATTGGTCCAAGAGGGGATAAACTACCTTAGATTGGACAAAGAGGTGACGAACTCCCTTAGTTTGGATCAAGACGGATGAACTCCCTTAGATTTGACCAACATAAGACGAACTCCCCTAGATTGGACCCAGTGGACGAACTCCTTTAGATTGGACCAAGTGGAGACGAACTCCCTTAGAGTGGTCCAAGGGGAGACGAACTTCGTTACATTGGTCCAAGAGGAGACGAACTCCATTAGATTGGTCCAAGAGGGGATGAACTCCCTTAGGTTGGAACAAGAGGTGACGAACTCCCTCAGTTTGGATCAAGACGAACGAACTCCCTTAGATTTGACCAACATAAGATGAACTCCCTTAGATTGGACCAAGTGGACGAACTCCTTTAGATGGGACAAAGTGGAGACGAACTCCTTTAGATTGGTCCAACGGAAAACGAACTTCGTTACATTGGTCCAAGATGAGACGAACTCTATTAGATTGGTCCAAGAGGGATGAACTCCCTTAGATTAGACCAAGAGGTGACGAACTCCCTTAGTTTGGATCAAACGAACGAACTCCCTTAGATTTGACCAACAGAAGACGAACTCCCTTAGATTGGACCAAGTGGACGAACTTCCTTAGATTGCACAAAGTGGAGAAGAACTCCTTTAGATTGGTCCAAGGGGAGACGAACTTCGTTACATTGGTCCAAGATGAGACGAACTCTATTAGATTGGTCCAAGAGGGATGAACTCCCTTAGATTAGACCAAGAGGTGACGAACTCCCTTAGTTTGGATCAAACGAACGAACTCCCTTAGATTTGACCAACAGAAGACGAAATCCCTTAGATTGGACCAAGTGGACGAACTTCCTTAGATTGGACAAAGTGGAGAAGAACTCCTTTAGATTGGTCCAAGGGGAGACGAACTTCGTTAGATTGGTCCAAGAGGAGACGAACTCGTTTAGATTGGTCCAAGAGGGGATGAACTCCCTTAGATTGGACCAAGAGGTGACGAACTCCCTTAGGTTGGATCAAGACGAACGAACTCCCTTAGATTTGACCAACATAAGAAGAACTCCCTTAGATTGGACCAAGTGGACGAACTCCTTTAGATGAGACAAAGTGGAGACGAACTCCTTTAGATTGGTCAAACGGGAGACGAACTTCGTTACATTGGTCCAAGAGGAGACGAACTCCATTAGATTGGTCCAAGAGGGGATGAACTCCCTTAGATTGGACCAAGAGGTGACGAACTCCCTTAGTTTGGATCAAGACGAACGAACTCCCTTAGATTTGACCAACATAAGACGAACTCCCTTAGATTGCACCAAGTGGACGAACACCTTTAGATTGGACAAAGTGGAGACGAACTCCTTTAGATTGGTCCAAGGGGAGACGAACTTCATTAGATTTGTCCAAGAGGAGACGAACTCTATTAGATTGGTCCAAGAGGGGATGAACTCCCTTAGATTGGAACAAGAGGTGACGAACTCCCTCAGTTTGGATCAAGACGAACGAACTCCCTTAGATTTGACCAACATAAGACGAACTCCCTTAGATTGCACCAAGTGGACGAACACCTTTAGATTGGACAATGTGGAGACGAACTCCTTTAGGTTGGTCCAACGGGAGACGAACTTCGTTACATTGGTCCAAGAGGAGACGAACTCCATTAGATTGGTCCAAGAGGGGATGAACTCCCTTAGATTGGACCAAGAGGTGACGAACTCCCTTAGTTTGGATCAAGACGAACGAACTCCCTTAGATTTGACCAACATAAGACGAACTCCCTTAGATTGCACCAAGTGGACGAACACCTTTAGATTGGACAAAGTGGAGACGAACTCCTTTAGATTGGTCCAAGGGGAGACGAACTTCATTAGATTTGTCCAAGAGGAGACGAACTCTGTTAGATTGGTCCAAGAGGGGATGAACTCCCTTAGATTGGAACAAGAGGTGACGAACTCCCTCAGTTTGGATCAAGACGAACGAACTCCCTTAGATTTGACCAACATAAGACGAACTCCCTTAGATTGCACCAAGTGGACGAACACCTTTAGATTGGACAATGTGGAGACGAACTCCTTTAGGTTGGTCCAAGCGGAGACGAACTTCGTTAGATTGGTCAAAGAGGAGACGAACTCTATTAGATTGGTCCAAGAGGGGATAAACTACCTTAGATTGGACAAAGAGGTGACGAACTCCCTTAGTTTGGATCAAGACGGACGAACTCCCTTAGATTTGACCAACATAAGACGAACTCCCCTAGATTGGACCAAGTGGACGAACTCCTTTAGATTGGACCAAGTGGAGACGAACTCCTTTAGAGTGGTCCAAGGGGAGACGAACTTCGTTACATTGGTCCAAGAGGAGATGAACTCCATTAGATTGGTCCAAGAGGGGATGAACTCCCTTAGATTGGAACAAGAGGTGACGAACTCCCTCAGTTTGGATCAAGACGAACGAACTCCCTTAGATTTGACCAACATAAGATGAACTCCCTTAGATTGGACCAAGTGGACGAACTCCTTTAGATGGGACAAAGTGGAGACGAACTCCTTTAGATTGGTCCAACGGGAGACGAACTTCGTTACATTGGTCCAAGATGAGACGAACTCTATTAGATTGGTCCAAGAGGGATGAACTCCCTTAGATTAGACCAAGAGGTGACGAACTCCCTTAGTTTGGATCAAACGAACGAACTCCCTTAGATTTGACCAACAGAAGACGAACTCCCTTAGATTGGACCAAGTGGACGAACTTCCTTAGATTGGACAAAGTGGAGAAGAACTCCTTTAGATTGGTCCAAGGGGAGACGAACTTCGTTAGATTGGTCCAAGATGAGACGAACTCCATTAGATTGGTCCAAGAGGGGATGAACTCCCTTAGTTTTGATCAAGACGGACGAACTCCCTTAGATTTGACCAACATAAGAGGAACTCCCTTAGATTGGACCAAGTGGACGAACTCCTTTAGATGGGACAAAGTGGAGAAGAACTCCTTTAGATTGGTCCAAGGGGAGACGAACTTCGTTAGATTGGTCCAAGAGGAGACGAACTCCATTAGATTGTCCAAGAGGGGAAGAACTCCCTGAGATTGGACCAAGATGTGACGAACTCCCTTAGCTTGTATCAAGACGAACGAACTCCCTTAGATTTGACCAACATAAGACGAACTCCCTTAGATTGGACCAAGTGGACGAACATCCTTAGATTGGACAAAGTGGAGAAGAACTCCTTTAGATTGCTCCAAGGGGAGACGAACTTCGTTAGATTGGTCCAAGAGGAGACGAACTCGTTTAGATTGGTCCAAGAGGGGATGAACTCCCTTAGATTGGACCAAGAGGTGACGAACTCCCTTAGGTTGGATCAAGACGGACGAACTCCCTTAGATTTGACCAACATAAGACGAACTCCCCTAGATTGGACCCAGTGGACGAACTCCTTTAGATTGGACCAAGTGGAGACGAACTCCCTTAGAGTGGTCCAAGGGGAGACGAACTTCGTTACATTGGTCCAAGAGGAGACGAACTCCATTAGATTGGTCCAAGAGGGGATGAACTCCCTTAGGTTGGGACAAGAGGTGACGAACTCCCTCAGTTTGGATCAAGACGAACGAACTCCCTTAGATTTGACCAACATAAGATGAACTCCCTTAGATTGGACCAAGTGGACGAACTCCTTTAGATGGGACAAAGTGGAGACGAACTCCTTTAGATTGGTCCAACGGAAGACGAACTTCGTTACATTGGTCCAAGATGAGACGAACTCTATTAGATTGGTCCAAGAGGGATGAACTCCCTTAGATTAGACCAAGAGGTGACGAACTCCCTTAGTTTGGATCAAACGAACGAACTCCCTTAGATTTGACCAACAGAAGACGAACTCCCTTAGATTGGACCAAGTGGACGAACTTCCTTAGATTGGACAAAGTGGAGAAGAACTCCTTTAGATTGGTCCAAGGGGAGACGAACTTCGTTACATTGGTCCAAGATGAGACGAACTCTATTAGATTGGTCCAAGAGGGATGAACTCCCTTAGATTAGACCAAGAGGTGACGAACTCCCTTAGTTTGGATCAAACGAACGAACTCCCTTAGATTTGACCAACAGAAGACGAAATCCCTTAGATTGGACCAAGTGGACGAACTTCCTTAGATTGGACAAAGTGGAGAAGAACTCCTTTAGATTGGTCCAAGGGGAGACGAACTTCGTTAGATTGGTCCAAGAGGAGACGAACTCGTTTAGATTGGTCCAAGAGGGGATGAACTCCCTTAGATTGGACCAAGAGGTGACGAACTCCCTTAGGTTGGATCAAGACGAACGAACTCCCTTAGATTTGACCAACATAAGAAGAACTCCCTTAGATTGGACCAAGTGGACGAACTCCTTTAGATGAGACAAAGTGGAGACGAACTCCTTTAGATTGGTCAAACGGGAGACGAACTTCGTTACATTGGTCCAAGAGGAGACGAACTCCATTAGATTGGTCCAAGAGGGGATGAACTCCCTTAGATTGGACCAAGAGGTGACGAACTCCCTTAGTTTGGATCAAGACGAACGAACTCCCTTAGATTTGACCAACATAAGACGAACTCCCTTAGATTGCACCAAGTGGACGAACACCTTTAGATTGGACAAAGTGGAGACGAACTCCTTTAGATTGGTCCAAGGGGAGACGAACTTCATTAGATTTGTCCAAGAGGAGACGAACTCTATTAGATTGGTCCAAGAGGGGATGAACTCCCTTAGATTGGAACAAGAGGTGACGAACTCCCTCAGTTTGGATCAAGACGAACGAACTCCCTTAGATTTGACCAACATAAGACGAACTCCCTTAGATTGCACCAAGTGGACGAACACCTTTAGATTGGACAATGTGGAGACGAACTCCTTTAGGTTGGTCCAACGGGAGACGAACTTCGTTACATTGGTCCAAGAGGAGACGAACTCCATTAGATTGGTCCAAGAGGGGATGAACTCCCTTAGATTGGACCAAGAGGTGACGAACTCCCTTAGTTTGGATCAAGACGAACGAACTCCCTTAGATTTGACCAACATAAGACGAACTCCCTTAGATTGCACCAAGTGGACGAACACCTTTAGATTGGACCAAGTGGAGACGAACTCCTTTAGAGTGGTCCAAGGGGAGACGAACTTCGTTACATTGGTCCAAGAGGAGATGAACTCCATTAGATTGGTCCAAGAGGGGATGAACTCCTTTAGATTGGAACAAGAGGTGACGAACTCCCTCAGTTTGGATCAAGACGAACGAACTCCCTTAGATTTGACCAACATAAGATGAACTCCCTTAGATTGGACCAAGTGGACGAACTCCTTTAGATGGGACAAAGTGGAGACGAACTCCTTTAGATTGGTCCAACGGGAGACGAACTTCGTTACATTGGTCCAAGATGAGACGAACTCTATTAGATTGGTCCAAGAGGGATGAACTCCCTTAGATTAGACCAAGAGGTGACGAACTCCCTTAGTTTGGATCAAACGAACGAACTCCCTTAGATTTGACCAACAGAAGACGAACTCCCTTAGATTGGACCAAGTGGACGAACTTCCTTAGATTGGACAAAGTGGAGAAGAACTCCTTTAGATTGGTCCAAGGGGAGACGAACTTCGTTAGATTGGTCCAAGATGAGACGAACTCCATTAGATTGGTCCAAGAGGGGATGAACTCCCTTAGTTTTGATCAAGACGGACGAACTCCCTTAGATTTGACCAACATAAGAGGAACTCCCTTAGATTGGACCAAGTGGACGAACTCCTTTAGATGGGACAAAGTGGAGAAGAACTCCTTTAGATTGGTCCAAGGGGAGACGAACTTCGTTAGATTGGTCCAAGAGGAGACGAACTCCATTAGATTGTCCAAGAGGGGAAGAACTCCCTGAGATTGGACCAAGATGTGACGAACTCCCTTAGCTTGTATCAAGACGAACGAACTCCCTTAGATTTGACCAACATAAGACGAACTCCCTTAGATTGGACCAAGTGGACGAACTTCCTTAGATTGGACAAAGTGGAGAAGAACTCCTTTAGATTGGTCCAAGGGGAGACGAACTTCGTTAGATTGGTCCAAGAGGAGACGAACTCGTTTAGATTGGTCCAAGAGGGGATGAACTCCCTTAGATTGGACCAAGTGGTGACGAACTCCCTTAGGTTGGATCAAGACGAACGAACTCCCTTAGATTTGACCAACATAAGACGAACTCCCTTAGATTGGACCAAGTGGACGAACTCCTTTAGATGGGACAAAGTGGAGACGAACTCCTTTAGATTGGTCAAACGGGAGACGAACTTCGTTACATTGGTCCAAGAGGAGACGAACTCCATTAGATTGGTCCAAGAGGTGACGAACTCCCTTAGTTTGGATCAAGACGAACGAACTCCCTTAGATTTGACCAACATAAGACGAACTCCCTTAGATTGCACCAAGTGGACGAACACCTTTAGATTGGACAAAGTGGAGACGAACTCCTTTAGATTGGTCCAAGGGGAGACGAACTTCATTAGATTTTTCCAAGAGGAGACGAACTCTATTAGATTGGTCCAAGAGGGGATGAACTCCCTTAGATTGGAACAAGAGGTGACGAACTCCCTCAGTTTGGATCAAGACGAACGAACTCCCTTAGATTTGACCAACATAAGATGAACTCCCTTAGATTGCACCAAGTGGACGAACACCTTTAGATTGGACAATGTGGAGACGAACTCCTTTAGGTTGGTCCAAGCGGAGACGAACTTCGTTAGATTGGTCAAAGAGGAGACGAACTCTATTAGATTGGTCCAAGAGGGGATAAACTACCTTAGATTGGACAAAGAGGTGACGAACTCCCTTAGTTTGGATCAAGACGGACGAACTCCCTTAGATTTGACCAACATAAGACGAACTTCCCTAGATTGGACCAAGTGGACGAACTCCTTTAGATTGGACCAAGTGGAGACGAACTCCTTTAGAGTGGTCCAAGGGGAGACGAACTTCGTTACATTGGTCCAAGAGGAGACGAACTCCATTAGATTGGTCCAAGAGGGGATGAACTCCCTTAGATTGGAACAAGAGGTGACGAACTCCCTCAGTTTGGATCAAGACGAACGAACTCCCTTAGATTTGACCAACATAAGATGAACTCCCTTAGATTGGACCAAGTGGACGAACTCCTTTAGATGGGACAAAGTGGAGACGAACTCCTTTAGATTGGTCCAACGGGAGACGAACTTCGTTACATTGGTCCAAGATGAGACGAACTCTATTAGATTGGTCCAAGAGGGATGAACTCCCTTAGATTAGACCAAGAGGTGACGAACTCCCTTAGTTTGGATCAAACGAACGAACTCCCTTAGATTTGACCAACAGAAGACGAACTCCCTTAGATTGGACCAAGTGGACGAACTTCCTTAGATTGGACAAAGTGGAGAAGAACTCCTTTAGATTGGTCCAAGGGGAGACGAACTTCGTTACATTGGTCCAAGATGAGACGAACTCTATTAGATTGGTCCAAGAGGGATGAACTCCCTTAGATTAGACCAAGAGGTGACGAACTCCCTTAGTTTGGATCAAACGAACGAACTCCCTTAGATTTGACCAACAGAAGACGAACTCCCTTAGATTGGACCAAGTGGACGAACTTCCTTAGATTGGACAAAGTGGAGAAGAACTCCTTTAGATTGGTCCAAGGGGAGACGAACTTCGTTAGATTGGTCCAAGAGGAGACGAACTCGTTTAGATTGGTCCAAGAGGGGATGAACTCCCTTAGATTGGACCAAGAGGTGACGAACTCCCTTAGGTTGGATCAAGACGAACGAACTCCCTTAGATTTGACCAACATAAGACGAACTCCCTTAGATTGGACCAAGTGGACGAACTCCTTTAGATGGGACAAAGTGGAGACGAACTCCTTTAGATTGGTCAAACGGGAGACGAACTTCGTTACATTGGTCCAAGAGGAGACGAACTCCATTAGATTGGTCCAAGAGGGGATGAACTCCCTTAGATTGGACCAAGAGGTGACGAACTCCCTTAGTTTGGATCAAGACGAACGAACTCCCTTAGATTTGACCAACATAAGACGAACTCCCTTAGATTGCACCAAGTGGACGAACACCTTTAGATTGGACAAAGTGGAGACGAACTCCTTTAGATTGGTCCAAGGGGAGACGAACTTCATTAGATTTGTCCAAGAGGAGACGAACTCTATTAGATTGGTCCAAGAGGGGATGAACTCCCTTAGATTGGAACAAGAGGTGACGAACTCCCTCAGTTTGGATCAAGACGAACGAACTCCCTTAAATTTGACCAACATAAGACGAACTCCCTTAGATTGCACCAAGTGGACGAACACCTTTAGATTGGACAATGTGGAGACGAACTCCTTTAGGTTGGTCCAACGGGAGACGAACTTCGTTACATTGGTCCAAGAGGAGACGAACTCCATTAGATTGGTCCAAGAGGGGACGAACTCCCTTAGATTGGAACAAGAGGTGACGAACTCCCTCAGTTTGGATCAAGACGAACGAACTCCCTTAGATTTGACCAACATAAGACGAACTCCCTTAGATTGCACCAAGTGGACGAACACCTTTAGATTGGACAATGTGGAGACGAACTCCTTTAGGTTGGTCCAAGCGGAGACGAACTTCGTTAGATTGGTCAAAGAGGAGACGAACTCTATTAGATTGGTCCAAGAGGGGATAAACTACCTTAGATTGGACAAAGAGGTGACGAACTCCCTTAGTTTGGATCAAGACGGACGAACTCCCTTAGATTTGACCAACATAAGACGAACTCCCCTAGATTGGACCAAGTGGACGAACTCCTTTAGATTGGACCAAGTGGAGACGAACTCCTTTAGAGTGGTCCAAGGGGAGACGAACTTCGTTACATTGGTCCAAGAGGAGACGAACTCCATTAGATTGGTCCAAGAGGGGATGAACTCCCTTAGATTGGAACAAGAGGTGACGAACTCCCTCAGTTTGGATCAAGACGAACGAACTCCCTTAGATTTGACCAACATAAGACGAACTCCCTTAGATTGCACCAAGTGGACGAACACCTTTAGATTGGACAAAGTGGAGACGAACTCCTTTAGATTGGTCCAAGGGGAGACGAACTTCGTTACATTGGTCCAAGATGAGACGAACTCTATTAGATTGGTCCAAGAGGGATGAACTCCCTTAGATTAGACCAAGAGGTGACGAACTCCCTTAGTTTGGATCAAACGAACGAACTCCCTTAGATTTGACCAACAGAAGACGAACTCCCTTAGATTGGACGAAGTGGACGAACTTCCTTAGATTGGACAAAGTGGAGAAGAACTCCTTTAGATTGGTCCAAGGGGTGACGAACTTCGTTAGATTGGTCCAAGAGGAGACGAACTCGTTTAGATTGGTCCAAGAGGGGATGAACTCCCTTAGATTGGACCAAGAGGTGACGAACTCCCTTAGGTTGGATCAAGACGAACGAACTCCCTTAGATTTGACCAACATAAGACGAACTCCCTTAGATTGGACCAAGTGGACGAACTCCTTTAGATGGGACAAAGTGGAGACGAACTCCTTTAGATTGGTCAAACGGGAGACGAACTTCGTTACATTGGTCCAAGAGGAGACGAACTCCATTAGATTGGTCCAAGAGGGGATGAACTCCCTTAGATTGGACCAAGAGGTGACGAACTCCCTTAGTTTGGATCAAGACGAACGAACTCCCTTAGATTTGACCAACATAAGACGAACTCCCTTAGATTGCACCAAGTGGACGAACACCTTTAGATTGGACAAAGTGGAGACGAACTCCTTTAGATTGGTCCAAGGGGAGACGAACTTCATTAGATTTGTCCAAGAGGAGTCGAACTCTATTAGATTGGTCCAAGAGGGGATGAACTCCCTTAGATTGGAACAAGAGGTGACGAACTCCCTCAGTTTGGATCAAGACGAACGAACTCCCTTAGATTTGACCAACATAAGACGAACTCCCTTAGATTGCACCAAGTGGACGAACACCTTTAGATTGGACAATGTGGAGACGAACTCCTTTAGGTTGGTCCAACGGGAGACGAACTTCGTTACATTGGTCCAAGAGGAGACGAACTCCATTAGATTGGTCCAAGAGGGGACGAACTCCCTTAGATTGGAACAAGAGGTGACGAACTCCCTCAGTTTGGATCAAGACGAACGAACTCCCTTAGATTTGACCAACATAAGACGAACTCCCTTAGATTGCACCAAGTGGACGAACACCTTTAGATTGGACAATGTGGAGACGAACTCCTTTAGGTTGGTCCAAGCGGAGACGAACTTCGTTAGATTGGTCAAAGAGGAGACGAACTCTATTAGATTGGTCCAAGAGGGGATAAACTACCTTAGATTGGACAAAGAGGTGACGAACTCCCTTAGTTTGGATCAAGACGGACGAACTCCCTTAGATTTGACCAACATAAGACGAACTCCCCTAGATTGGACCAAGTGGACGAACTCCTTTAGATTGGACCAAGTGGAGACGAACTCCTTTAGAGTGGTCCAAGGGGAGACGAACTTCGTTACATTGGTCCAAGAGGAGACGAACTCCATTAGATTGGTCCAAGAGGGGATGAACTCCCTTAGATTGGAACAAGAGGTGACGAACTCCCTCAGTTTGGATCAAGACGAACGAACTCCCTTAGATTTGACCAACATAAGATGAACTCCCTTAGATTGGACCAAGTGGACGAACTCCTTTAGATGGGACAAAGTGGAGACGAACTCCTTTAGATTGGTCCAACGGGAGACGAACTTCGTTACATTGGTCCAAGATGAGACGAACTCTATTAGATTGGTCCAAGAGGGATGAACTCCCTTAGATTAGACCAAGAGGTGACGAACTCCCTTAGTTTGGATCAAACGAACGAACTCCCTTAGATTTGACCAACAGAAGACGAACTCCCTTAGATTGGACCAAGTGGACGAACTTCCTTAGATTGGACAAAGTGGAGAAGAACTCCTTTAGATTGGTCCAAGGGGAGACTAACTTCGTTAGATTGGTCCAAGATGAGACGAACTCCATTAGATTGGTCCAAGAGGGGATGAACTCCCTTAGTTTTGATCAAGACGGACGAACTCCCTTAGATTTGACCAACATAAGAGGAACTCCCTTAGATTGGACCAAGTGGACGAACTCCTTTAGATGGGACAAAGTGGAGAAGAACTCCTTTAGATTGGTCCAAGGGGAGACGAACTTCGTTAGATTGGTCCAAGAGGAGACGAACTCCATTAGATTGTCCAAGAGGGGAAGAACTCCCTGAGATTGGACCAAGATGTGACGAACTCCCTTAGCTTGTATCAAGACGAACGAACTCCCTTAGATTTGACCAACATAAGACGAACTCCCTTAGATTGGACCAAGTGGACGAACTTCCTTAGATTGGACAAAGTGGAGAAGAACTCCTTTAGATTGGTCCAAGGGGAGACGAACTTCGTTAGATTGGTCCAAGAGGAGACGAACTCGTTTAGATTGGTCCAAGAGGGGATGAACTCCCTTAGATTGGACCAAGAGGTGACGAACTCCCTTAGGTTGGATCAAGACGAACGAACTCCCTTAGATTTGACCAACATAAGACGAACTCCCTTAGATTGGACCAAGTGGACGAACTCCTTTAGATGGAACAAAGTGGAGACGAACTCCTTTAGATTGGTCAAACGGGAGACGAACTTCGTTACATTGGTCCAAGAGGAGACGAACTCCATTAGATTGGTCCAAGAGGGGATGAACTCCCTTAGATTGGACCAAGAGGTGACGAACTACCTTAGTTTGGATCAAGACGAACGAACTCCCTTAGATTTGACCAACATAAGACGAACTCCCTTAGATTGCACCAAGTGGACGAACACCTTTAGATTGGACAAAGTGGAGACGAACTCCTTTAGATTGGTCCAAGGGGAGACGAACTTCATTAGATTTGTCCAAGAGGAGACGAACTCTATTAGATTGGTCCAAGAGGGGATAAACTACCTTAGATTGGACAAAGAGGTGACGAACTCCCTTAGTTTGGATCAAGACGGACGAACTCCCTTAGATTTGACCAACATAAGACGAACTCCCCTAGATTGGACCAAGTGGACGAACTCCTTTAGATTGGACCAAGTGGAGACGAACTCCTTTAGAGTGGTCCAAGGGGAGACGAACTTCGTTACATTGGTCCAAGAGGAGACGAACTCCATTAGATTGGTCCAAGAGGGGATGAACTCCCTTAGATTGGAACAAGAGGTGACGAACTCCCTCAGTTTGGATCAAAACGAACGAACTCCCTTAGATTTGACCAACATAAGATGAACTCCCTTAGATTGGACCAAGTGGACGAACTCCTTGAGATGGGACAAAGTGGAGACGAACTCCTTTAGATTGGTCCAACGGGAGACGAACTTCGTTACATTGGTCCAAGATGAGACGAACTCTATTAGATTGGTCCAAGAGGGATGAACTCCCTTAGATTAGACCAAGAGGTGACGAACTCCCTTAGTTTGGATCAAACGAACGAACTCCCTTAGATTTGACCAACAGAAGACGAACTCCCTTAGATTGGACCAAGTGGACGAACTTCCTTAGATTGGACAAAGTGGAGAAGAACTCCTTTAGATTGGTCCAAGGGGAGACGAACTTCGTTAGATTGGTCCAAGATGAGACGAACTCCATTAGATTGGTCCAAGAGGGGATGAACTCCCTTAGTTTTGATCAAGACGGACGAACTCCCTTAGATTTGACCAACATAAGAGGAACTCCCTTAGATTGGACCAAGTGGACGAACTCCTTTAGATGGGACAAAGTGGAGAAGAACTCCTTTAGATTGGTCCAAGGGGAGACGAACTTCGTTAGATTGGTCCAAGAGGAGACGAACTCCATTAGATTGTCCAAGAGGGGAAGAACTCCCTGAGATTGGACCAAGATGTGACGAACTCCCTTAGCTTGTATCAAGACGAACGAACTCCCTTAGATTTGACCAACATAAGACGAACTCCCTTAGATTGGACCAAGTGGACGAACTTCCTTAGATTGGACAAAGTGGAGAAGAACTCCTTTAGATTGGTCCAAGGGGAGACGAACTTCGTTAGATTGGTCCAAGAGGAGACGAACTCGTTTAGATTGGTCCAAGAGGGGATGAACTCCCTTAGATTGGACCAAGAGGTGACGAACTCCCTTAGGTTGGATCAAGACGAACGAACTCCCTTAGATTTGACCAACATAAGACGAACTCCCTTAGATTGGACCAAGTGGACGAACTCCTTTAGATGGGACAATGTGGAGACGAACTCCTTTAGGTTGGTCCAAGCGGAGACGAACTTCGTTAGATTGGTCAAAGAGGAGACGAACTCTATTAGATTGGTCCAAGAGGGGATAAACTACCTTAGATTGGACAAAGAGGTGACGAACTCCCTTAGTTTGGATCAAGACGGACGAACTCCCTTAGATTTGACCAACATAAGACGAACTCCCCTAGATTGGACCAAGTGGACGAACTCCTTTAGATTGGACCAAGTGGAGACGAACTCCTTTAGAGTGGTCCAAGGGGAGACGAACTTCGTTACATTGGTCCAAGAGGAGACGAACTCCATTAGATTGGTCCAAGAGGGGATGAACTCCCTTAGATTGGAACAAGAGGTGACGAACTCCCTCAGTTTGGATCAAGACGAACGAACTCCCTTAGATTTGACCAACATAAGATGAACTCCCTTAGATTGGACCAAGTGGGCGAACTCCTTTAGATGGGACAAAGTGGAGACGAACTCCTTTAGATTGGTCCAACGGGAGACGAACTTCGTTACATTGGTCCAAGATGAGACGAACTCTATTAGATTGGTCCAAGAGGGATGAACTCCCTTAGATTAGACCAAGAGGTGACGAACTCCCTTAGTTTGGATCAAACGAACGAACTCCCATTGATTTGACCAACAGAAGACGAACTCCCTTAGATTGGACCAAGTGGACGAACTTCCTTAGATTGGACAAAGTGGAGAAGAACTCCTTTAGATTAGTCCAAGGGGAGACGAACTTCGTTAGATTGGTCCAAGATGAGACGAACTCCATTAGATTGGTCCAAGAGGGGATGAACTCCCTTAGTTTTGATCAAGACGGACGAACTCCCTTAGATTTGACCAACATAAGAGGAACTCCCTTAGATTGGACCAAGTGGACGAACTCCTTTAGATGGGACAAAGTGGAGAAGAACTCCTTTAGATTGGTCCAAGGGGAGACGAACTTCGTTAGATTGGTCCAAGAGGAGACGAACTCCATTAGATTGTCCAAGAGGGGAAGAACTCCCTGAGATTGGACCAAGATGTGACGAACTCCCTTAGCTTGTATCAAGACGAACGAACTCCCTTAAATTTGACCAACATAAGACGAACTCCCTTAGATTGGACCAAGTGGACGAACTTCCTTAGATTGGAAAAAATGGAGAAGAACTCCTTTAGATTGGTCCAAGGGGAGACGAACTTCGTTAGATTGGTCCAAGAGGAGACGAACTCTATTAGATTGGTCCAAGAGGGGAGGAACTCCCTTAGATTGGACCAAGAGGTGACGAACTCCCTTAGTTTGGATCAAGACGGACGAACTCCTTTAGATTTGACCAACATAAGAAGAACTCCCCTAGATTGGACCTTGTGGACGAACTCCTTTAGAGTGGCCAAGTGGAGACGAACTCCTTTAGTTTAGTCCAAGGGGAGACGAACTTCGTTACATTGGTCCAAGAGGAGACGAACTCCATTAGATTGGTCCAAGAGGGGATGAACTCCCTTATATTGGACCAAGAGGTGACGAACTCCGTTAGTTTGGATCAAGACGGACGAACTCCCTTAGATTTGACCAACATAAGACGAACTCCCTTAGATTGGAACAAGTGGACGAACTCCTTTAGATGGGACAAAGTGGAGACGAACTCCTTTAGATTGGTCCAACGGGAGATATACTTCGTTACATTGGTCCAAGAGGAGACGAACTCCATTAGATTGGTCCAAGAGGGGATGAACTCCGTTAGATTGGAACAAGAGGTGACGAACTCCCTCAGTTTGGATCAAGACGAACGAACTCCCTTAGATTTGACCAACATAAGACGAACTCCCTTAGATTGCACCAAGTGGACGAACACCTTTAGATTGGACAATGTGGAGACGAACTCCTTTAGGTTGGTCCAAGCGGAGACGAACTTCGTTTGATTGGTCAAAGAGGAGACGAACTCTATTAGATTGGTCCAAGAGGGGATAAACTACCTTAGATTGGACAAAGAGGTGACGAACTCCCTTAGTTTGGATCAAGACGGACGAACTCCCTTAGATTTGACCAACATAAGACGAACTCCCCTAGATTGGACCAAGTGGACGAACTCCTTTAGATTGGACCAAGTGGAGACGAACTCCTTTAGAGTGGTCCTAGGGGAGACGAACTTCGTTACATTGGTCCAAGAGGAGACGAACTCCATTAGATTGGTCCAAGAGGGGATGAACTCCCTTAGATTGGAACAAGAGGTGACGAACTCCCTCAGTTTGGATCAAGACGAACGAACTCCCTTAGATTTGACCAACATAAGATGAACTCCCTTAGATTGGACCAAGTGGACGAACTCCTTTAGATGGGACAAAGTGGAGACGAACTCCTTTAGATTGGTCCAACGGGAGACGAACTTCGTTACATTGGTCCAAGATGAGACGAACTCTATTAGATTGGTCCAAGAGGGATGAACTCCCTTAGATTAGACCAAGAGGTGACGAACTCCCTTAGTTTGGATCAAACGAACGAACTCCCTTAGATTTGACCAACAGAAGACGAACTCCCTTAGATTGGACCAAGTGGACGAACTTCCTTAGATTGGACAAAGTGGAGAAGAACTCCTTTAGATTGGTCCAAGGGGAGACGAACTTCGTTAGATTGGTCCAAGATGAGACGAACTCCATTAGATTGGTCCAAGAGGGGATGAACTCCCTTAGTTTTGATCAAGACGGACGAACTCCCTTAGATTTGACCAACATAAGAGGAACTCCCTTAGATTGGACCAAGTGGACGAACTCCTTTAGATGGGACAAAGTGGAGAAGAACTCCTTTAGATTGGTCCAAGGGGAGACGAACTTCGTTAGATTGGTCCAAGAGGAGACGAACTCCATTAGATTGTCCAAGAGGGGAAGAACTCCCTGAGATTGGATCAAGATGTGACGAACTCCCTTAGCTTGTATCAAGACGAACGAACTCCCTTAGATTTGACCAACATAAGACGAACTCCCTTAGATTGGACCAAGTGGACGAACTTCCTTAGATTGGACAAAGTGGAGAAGAACTCCTTTAGATTGGTCCAAGGGGAGACGAACTTCGTTAGATTGGTCCAAGAGGAGACGAACTCGTTTAGATTGGTCCAAGAGGGGATGAACTCCCTTAGATTGGACCAAGAGGTGACGAACTCCCTTAGGTTGGATCAAGACGAACGAACTCCCTTAGATTTGACCAACATAAGACGAACTCCCTTAGATTGGACCAAGTGGACGAACTCCTTTAGATGGGACAAAGTGGAGACGAACTCCTTTAGATTGGTCAAACGGGAGACGAACTTCGTTACATTGGTCCAAGAGGAGACGAACTCCATTAGATTGGTCCAAGAGGGGATGAACTCCCTTAGATTGGACCAAGAGGTGACGAACTCCCTTAGTTTGGATCAAGACGAACGAACTCCCTTAGATTTGACCAACATAAGACGAACTCCCTTAGATTGCACCAAGTGGACGAACACCTTTAGATTGGACAAAGTGGAGACGAACTCCTTTAGATTGGTCCAAGGGGAGACGAACTTCATTAGATTTGTCCAAGAGGAGACGAACTCTATTAGATTGGTCCAAGAGGGGATGAACTCCCTTAGATTGGAACAAGAGGTGACGAACTCCTTCAGTTTGGATCAAGACGAACGAACTCCCTTAGATTTGACCAACATAAGACGAACTCCCTTAGATTGCACCAAGTGGACGAACACCTTTAGATTGGACAATGTGGAGACGAACTCCTTTAGGTTGGTCCAAGCGGAGACGAACTTCGTTAGATTGGTCAAAGAGGAGACGAACTCTATTAGATTGGTCCAAGAGGGGATAAACTACCTTAGATTGGACAAAGAGGTGACGAACTCCCTTAGTTTGGATCAAGACGGACGAACTCCCTTAGATTTGACCAACATAAGACGAACTCCCCTAGATTGGACCAAGTGGACGAACTCCTTTAGATTGGACCAAGTGGAGACGAACTCCTTTAGAGTGGTCCAAGGGGAGACGAACTTCGTTACATTGGTCCAAGAGGAGACGAACTCCATTAGATTGGTCCAAGAGGGGATGAACTCCCTTAGATTGGAACAAGAGGTGACGAACTCCCTCAGTTTGGATCAAGACGAACGAACTCCCTTAGATTTGACCAACATAAGACGAACTCCCTTTGATTGGACCAAGTGGACGAACTTCCTTAGATTGGACAAAGTGGAGAAGAACTCCTTTAGATTGGTCCAAGGGGAGACGAACTTCGTTAGATTGGTCCAAGAGGAGACGAACTCTATTAGATTGGTCCAAGAGGGGATAAACTACCTTAGATTGGACAAAGAGGTGACGAACTCCCTTAGTTTGGATCAAGACGGACGAACTCCCTTAGATTTGACCAACATAAGACGAACTCCCCTAGATTGGACCAAGTGGACGAACTCCTTTAGATTGGACCAAGTGGAGACGAACTCCTTTAGAGTGGTCCAAGGGGAGACGAACTTCGTTACATTGGTCCAAGAGGAGACGAACTCCATTAGATTGGTCCAAGAGGGGATGAACTCCCTTAGATTGGACCAAGAGGTGACGAACTCCCTTAGGTTGGATCAAGACGAACGAACTCCCTTAGATTTGACCAACATAAGACGAACTCCCTTAGATTGGACCAAGTGGACGAACTCCTTTAGATGGGACAAAGTGGAGACGAACTCCTTTAGATTGGTCAAACGGGAGACGAACTTCGTTACATTGGTCCAAGAGGAGACGAACTCCATTAGATTGGTCCAAGAGGGGATGAACTCCCTTAGATTGGACCAAGAGGTGACGAACTCCCTTAGTTTGGATCAAGACGAACGAACTCCCTTAGATTTGACCAACATAAGACGAACTCCCTTTGATTGGACCAAGTGGACGAATTTCCTTAGATTGGACAAAGTGGAGAAGAACTCCTTTAGATTGGTCCAAGGGGAGACGAACTTCGTTAGATTGGTCCAAGAGGAGACGAACTCCATTAGATTGTCCAAGTGGGGAAGAACTCCCTGAGATTGGACCAAGATGTGACGAACTCCCTTAGCTTGGATCAAGACGAACGAACTCCCTTAGATTTGACCAACATAAGACGAACTCCCTTAGATTGGACCAAGTGGACGAACTTCCTTAGATTGGACAAAGTGGAGAAGAACTCCTTTAGATTGGTCCAAGGGGAGACGAACTTCGTTAGATTGGTCCAAGAGGAGACGAACTCGTTTAGATTGGTCCAAGAGGGGATGAACTCCCTTAGATTGGACCAAGAGGTGACGAACTCCCTTAGGTTGGATCAAGACGAACGAACTCCCTTAGATTTGACCAACATAAGACGAACTCCCTTAGATTGGACCAAGTGGACGAACTCCTTTAGATGGGACAAAGTGGAGACGAACTCCTTTAGATTGGTCAAACGGGAGACGAACTTCGTTACATTGGTCCAAGAGGAGACGAACTCCATTAGATTGGTCCAAGAGGGGATGAACTCCCTTAGATTGGAACAAGAGGTGACGAACTCCCTCAGTTTGGATCAAGACGAACGAACTCCCTTAGATTTGACCAACATAAGACGAACTCCCTTTGATTGGACCAAGTGGACGAACTTCCTTAGATGGGACAAAGTGGAGAAGAACTCCTTTAGATTGGTCCAAGGGGAGACGAACTTCGTTAGATTGGTCCAAGAGGAGACGAACTCCATTAGATTGTCCAAGAGGGGAAGAACTCCCTGAGATTGGACCAAGATGTGACGAACTCCCTTAGCTTGTATCAAGACGAACGAACTCCCTTAGATTTGACCAACATAAGACGAACTCCCTTAGATTGGACCAAGTGGACGAACTTCCTTAGATTGGACAAAGTGGAGAAGAACTCCTTTAGATTGGTCCAAGGGGAGACGAACTTCGTTAGATTGGTCCAAGAGGAGACGAACTCGTTTAGATTGGTCCAAGAGGGGATGAACTCCCTTAGATTGGACCAAGAGGTGACGAACTCCCTTAGGTTGGATCAAGACGAACGAACTCCCTTAGATTTGACCAACATAAGACGAACTCCCTTAGATTGGACCAAGTGGACGAACTCCTTTAGATGGGACAAAGTGGAGACGAACTCCTTTAGATTGGTCAAACGGGAGACGAACTTCGTTACATTGGTCCAAGAGGAGACGAACTCCATTAGATTGGTCCAAGAGGGGATGAACTCCCTTAGATTGGACCAAGAGGTGACGAACTCCCTTAGTTTGGATCAAGACGAACGAACTCCCTTAGATTTGACCAACATAAGACGAACTCCCTTAGATTGCACCAAGTGGACGAACACCTTTAGATTGGACAAAGTGGAGACGAACTCCTTTAGATTGGTCCAAGGGGAGACGAACTTCATTAGATTTGTCCAAGAGGAGACGAACTCTATTAGATTGGTCCAAGAGGGGATGAACTCCCTTAGATTGGAACAAGAGGTGACGAACTCCCTCAGTTTGGATCAAGACGAACGAACTCCCTTAGATTTGACCAACATAAGACGAACTCCCTTAGATTGCACCAAGTGGACGAACACCTTTAGATTGGACAATGTGGAGACGAACTCCTTTAGGTTGGTCCAAGCGGAGACGAACTTCGTTAGATTGGTCAAAGAGGAGACGAACTCTATTAGATTGGTCCAAGAGGGGATAAACTACCTTAGATTGGACAAAGAGGTGACGAACTCCCTTAGTTTGGATCAAGACGGACGAACTCCCTTAGATTTGACCAACATAAGACGAACTCCCCTAGATTGGACCAAGTGGACGAACTCCTTTAGATTGGACCAAGTGGAGACGAACTCCTTTAGAGTGGTCCAAGGGGAGACGAACTTCGTTACATTGGTCCAAGAGGAGACGAACTCCATTAGATTGGTCCAAGAGGGGATGAACTCCCTTAGATTGGAACAAGAGGTGACGAACTCCCTCAGTTTGGATCAAGACGAACGAACTCCCTTAGATTTGACCAACATAAGATGAACTCCCTTAGATTGGACCAAGTGGGCGAACTCCTTTAGATGGGACAAAGTGGAGACGAACTCCTTTAGATTGGTCCAACGGGAGACGAACTTCGTTACATTGGTCCAAGATGAGACGAACTCTATTAGATTGGTCCAAGAGGGATGAACTCCCTTAGATTAGACCAAGAGGTGACGAACTCCCTTAGTTTGGATCAAACGAACGAACTCCCTTAGATTTGACCAACAGAAGACGAACTCCCTTAGATTGGACCAAGTGGACGAACTTCCTTAGATTGGACAAAGTGGAGAAGAACTCCTTTAGATTAGTCCAAGGGGAGACGAACTTCGTTAGATTTGTCCAAGATGAGACGAACTCCATTAGATTGGTCCAAGAGGGGATGAACTCCCTTAGTTTTGATCAAGACGGACGAACTCCCTTAGATTTGACCAACATAAGAGGAACTCCCTTAGATTGGACCAAGTGGACGAACTCCTTTAGATGGGACAAAGTGGAGAAGAACTCCTTTAGATTGGTCCAAGGGGAGACGAACTTCGTTAGATTGGTCCAAGAGGAGACGAACTCCATTAGATTGTCCAAGAGGGGAAGAACTCCCTGAGATTGGACCAAGATGTGACGAACTCCCTTAGCTTGTATCAAGACGAACGAACTCCCTTAAATTTGACCAACATAAGACGAACTCCCTTAGATTGGACCAAGTGGACGAACTTCCTTAGATTGGAAAAAATGGAGAAGAACTCCTTTAGATTGGTCCAAGGGGAGACGAACTTCGTTAGATTGGTCCAAGAGGAGACGAACTCTATTAGATTGGTCCAAGAGGGGAGGAACTCCCTTAGATTGGACCAAGAGGTGACGAACTCCCTTAGTTTGGATCAAGACGGACGAACTCCTTTAGATTTGACCAACATAAGAAGAACTCCCCTAGATTGGACCTTGTGGACGAACTCCTTTAGAGTGGCCAAGTGGAGACGAACTCCTTTAGTTTAGTCCAAGGGGAGACGAACTTCGTTACATTGGTCCAAGAGGAGACGAACTCCATTAGATTGGTCCAAGAGGGGATGAACTCCCTTATATTGGACCAAGAGGTGACGAACTCCGTTAGTTTGGATCAAGACGGACGAACTCCCTTAGATTTGACCAACATAAGACAAACTCCCTTAGATTGGAACAAGTGGACGAACTCCTTTAGATGGGACAAAGTGGAGACGAACTCCTTTAGATTGGTCCAACGGGAGACGAACTTCGTTACATTGGTCCAAGAGGAGACGAACTCCATTAGATTGGTCCAAGAGGGGATGAACTCCGTTAGATTGGAACAAGAGGTGACGAACTCCCTCAGTTTGGATCAAGACGAACGAACTCCCTTAGATTTGACCAACATAAGATGAACTCCCTTAGATTGAACCAAGTGGACGAACACCTTTAGATTGGACAATGTGGAGACGAACTCCTTTAGGTTGGTCCAAGCGGAGACGAACTTCGTTTGATTGGTCAAAGAGGAGACGAACTCTATTAGATTGGTCCAAGAGGGGATAAACTACCTTAGATTGGACAAAGAGGTGACGAACTCCCTTAGTTTGGATCAAGACGGACGAACTCCCTTAGATTTGACCAACATAAGACGAACTCCCCTAGATTGGACCAAGTGGACGAACTCCTTTAGATTGGACCAAGTGGAGACGAACTCCTTTAGAGTGGTCCTAGGGGAGACGAACTTCGTTACATTGGTCCAAGAGGAGACGAACTCCATTAGATTGGTCCAAGAGGGGATGGAACTCCCTTAGATTGGAACAAGAGGTGACGAACTCCCTCAGTTTGGATCAAGACGAACGAACTCCCTTAGATTTGACCAACATAAGATGAACTCCCTTAGATTGGACCAAGTGGACGAACTCCTTTAGATGGGACAAAGTGGAGACGAACTCCTTTAGATTGGTCCAAGGGGAGACGAACTTCGTTAGATTGGTCCAAGAGGAGACGAACTCCATTAGATTGTCCAAGAGGGGAAGAACTCTCTGAGATTGGATCAAGATGTGACGAACTCCCTTAGCTAGTATCAAGACGAACGAACTCCCTTAGATTTGACCAACATAAGACGAACTCCCTTAGATTGGACCAAGTGGACGAACTTCCTTAGATTGGACAAAGTGGAGAAGAACTCCTTTAGATTGGTCCAAGGGGAGACGAACTTCGTTAGATTGGTCCAAGATGAGACGAACTCCATTAGATTGGTCCAAGAGGGGATGAACTCCCTTAGTTTTGATCAAGACGGACGAACTCCCTTAGATTTGACCAACATAAGAGGAACTCCCTTAGATTGGACCAAGTGGACGAACTCCTTTAGATGGGACAAAGTGGAGAAGAACTCCTTTAGATTGGTCCAAGGGGAGACGAACTTCGTTAGATTGGTCCAAGAGGAGACGAACTCCATTAGATTGTCCAAGAGGGGAAGAACTCTCTGAGATTGGATCAAGATGTGACGAACTCCCTTAGCTAGTATCAAGACGAACGAACTCCCTTAGATTTGACCAACATAAGACGAACTCCCTTAGATTGGACCAAGTGGACGAACTTCCTTAGATTGGACAAAGTGGAGAAGAACTCCTTTAGATTGGTCCAAGGGGAGACGAACTTCGTTAGATTGGTCCAAGAGGAGACGAACTCGTTTAGATTGGTCCAAGAGGGGATGAACTCCCTTAGATTGGACCAAGAGGTGACGAACTCCCTTAGGTTGGATCAAGACGAACGAACTCCCTTAGATTTGACCAACATAAGACGAACTCCCTTAGATTGGACCAAGTGGACGAACTCCTTTAGATGGGAGAAAGTGGAGACGAACTCCTTTAGATTGGTCAAACGGGAGACGAACTTCGTTACATTGGTCCAAGAGGAGACGAACTCCATTAGATTGGTCCAAGAGGGGATGAACTCCCTTAGATTGGACCAAGAGGTGACGAACTCCCTTAGTTTGGATCAAGACGAACGAACTCCCTTAGATTTGACCAACATAAGACGAACTCCCTTAGATTGCACCAAGTGGACGAACACCTTTAGATTGGACAAAGTGGAGACGAACTCCTTTAGATTGGTCCAAGGGGAGACGAACTTCATTAGATTTGTCCAAGAGGAGACGAACTCTATTAGATTGGTCCAAGAGGGGATGAACTCCCTTAGATTGGAACAAGAGGTGACGAACTCCTTCAGTTTGGATCAAGACGAACGAACTCCCTTAGATTTGACCAACATAAGACGAACTCCCTTAGATTGCACCAAGTGGACGAACACCTTTAGATTGGACAATGTGGAGACGAACTCCTTTAGGTTGGTCCAAGCGGAGACGAACTTCGTTAGATTGGTCAAAGAGGAGACGAACTCTATTAGATTGGTCCAAGAGGGGATAAACTACCTTAGATTGGACAAAGAGGTGACGAACTCCCTTAGTTTGGATCAAGACGGACGAACTCCCTTAGATTTGACCAACATAAGACGAACTCCCCTAGATTGGACCAAGTGGACGAACTCCTTTAGATTGGACCAAGTGGAGACGAACTCCTTTAGAGTGGTCCAAGGGGAGACGAACTTCGTTACATTGGTCCAAGAGGAGACGAGCTCCATTAGATTGGTCCAAGAGGGGATGAACTCCCTTAGATTGGAACAAGAGGTGACGAACTCCCTCAGTTTGGATCAAGACAAACGAACTCCCTTAGATTTGACCAACATAAGACGAACTCCCTTTGATTGGACCAAGTGGACGAACTTCCTTAGATTGGACAAAGTGGAGAAGAACTCCTTTAGATTGGTCCAAGGGGAGACGAACTTCGTTAGATTGGTCCAAGAGGAGACGAACTCTATTAGATTGGTCCAAGAGGGGATAAACTACCTTAGATTGGACAAAGAGGTGACGAACTCCCTTAGTTTGGATCAAGACGGACGAACTCCCTTAGATTTGACCAACATAAGACGAACTCCCCTAGATTGGACCAAGTGGACGAACTCCTTTAGATTGGACCAAGTGGAGACGAACTCCTTTAGAGTGGTCCAAGGGGAGACGAACTTCGTTACATTGGTCCAAGAGGAGACGAACTCCATTAGATTGGTCCAAGAGGGGATGAACTCCCTTAGATTGGACCAAGAGGTGACGAACTCCCTTAGGTTGGATCAAGACGAACGAACTCCCTTAGATTTGACCAACATAAGACGAACTCCCTTAGATTGGACCAAGTGGACGAACTCCTTTAGATGGGACAAAGTGGAGACGAACTCCTTTAGATTGGTCAAACGGGAGACGAACTTCGTTACATTGGTCCAAGAGGAGACGAACTCCATTAGATTGGTCCAAGAGGGGATGAACTCCCTTAGATTGGACCAAGAGGTGACGAACTCCCTTAGTTTGGATCAAGACGAACGAACTCCCTTAGATTTGACCAACATAAGACGAACTCCCTTTGATTGGACCAAGTGGACGAACTTCCTTAGATTGGACAAAGTGGAGAAGAACTCCTTTAGATTGGTCCAAGGGGAGACGAACTTCGTTAGATTGGTCCAAGAGGAGAAGAACTCCATTAGATTGTCCAAGTGGGGAAGAACTCCCTGAGATTGGACCAAGATGTGACGAACTCCCTTAGCTTGGATCAAGACGAACGAACTCCCTTAGATTTGACCAACATAAGACGAACTCCCTTAGATTGGACCAAGTGGACGAACTTCCTTAGATTGGACAAAGTGGAGAAGAACTCCTTTAGATTGGTCCAAGGGGAGACGAACTTCGTTAGATTGGTCCAAGAGGAGACGAACTCGTTTAGATTGGTCCAAGAGGGGATGAACTCCCTTAGATTGGACCAAGAGGTGACCAACTCCCTTAGGTTGGATCAAGACGAACGAACTCCCTTAGATTTGAGCAACATAAGACGAACTCCCTTAGATTGGACCAAGTGGACGAACTCCTTTAGATGGGACAAAGTGGAGTCGAACTCCTTTAGATTGGCCAAACGGGAGACGAACTTCGTTACATTGGTCCAAGAGGAGACGAACTCCATTAGATTGGTCCAAGAGGGGATGAACTCCCTTAGATTGGACCAAGAGGTGACGAACTCCCTTAGTTTGGATCAAGACGAACGAACTCCCTTAGATTTGACCAACATAAGACGAACTCCCTTAGATTGGACCAAGCGGACGAACTCCTTTATATTGGACAAAGTGGAGACGAACTCCTTTAGGTTGGTCCAAGGGGAGACGAACTTCGTTAGATTCGTCCAAGAGGAGACGAACTCAATTAGATTGGTCCAAGAGGGGATGAACTCCCTTAGATTGGAACAAGAGGTGACGAACTCCCTTAGTTTGGATCAAGACGAACGAACTCCCTTAGATTTGACCAACATAAGACGAACTCTCTTAGATTGGACCAAGTGGACGAACTTCTTTACATTGGACAAAGTGGAGACGAACTCCTTTAGATTGGACCAAGTGGAGACGAACTCCTTTAGATTGGTCCAAGGGGAGACAAACTTCGTTACATTGGTCCAAGAGGAGACGAACTCCATTAGATTGGTCCTAGACGGGCGAACTCCTTTAGATTGAACCATCATAAGACGAACTCCCCCAGATTGGACCAAGTGGACGAACTCCTTTAGATTGGACCAAGTGGAGACGAACTCCTTTAGATTGGTCCAAGGGGAGACGAACTTCGTTACATTGGTCCAAGAGGGGACGAACTCCATTAGATTGGACCAAGAGGTGACGAACTATGTTAGTTTGGATTAAGACGGACGAACTCCTTTAGATTTAACCATCATAAGACGAACTCCCCTAGATTGGACCAAGTGGACGAACTCCTTTAGATTGGACCAAGTGGAGACGAACTCCTTTAGACTGGTTGAAGAGGACACGTACTCCATTAGATTGGTCCAAGAGGGGATGAACTCCCTTAGATTGGACCAAGAGGTGACGAACTCCCTTAGTTTGGATCAAGACGAACGAACTCCCTTAGATTTGACCAACATAAGACGAACTCCCTTAGATTGGACCTAGTGGACGAACTTCTTTAGATTGGACAAAGTGGAGACGAACTCCTTTAGATTGGTCCAAGGGGAGACGAACTTCGTTACATTGGTCCAAGAGGAGACGAACTCCAATAGATTGGTCCAAGAGGGGATGAACTCCCTTAGATTGGACCAAGAGGTGACGACCTCCCTTAGTTTGGATCAAGACGAACGAACTCCCTTAGATTTGACCAACATAAGACGAACTCCCTTAGATTGGACCAAGTGGACGAACTCCTTTAGATGGGACAAAGTGGAGACGAACTCCTTTAGATTGGTCCAACGGGAGACGAACTTCGTTACATTGGTCCAAGAGGAGACAAACTCCATTAGATTGGTCCAAGAGGGGATGAACTCCCTTAGTTTGGACCAAGAGGTGACGAACTCCCTTAGTTTAGATCAAGACGAACGAACTCCCTTAGATTTGACCAACATAAGACGAACTCCCTTAGATTGGACCAAGTGGACGAACTTCCTTAGATTGGTCAAAGTGGAGAAGAACTCCTTTAGATTGGTCCAAGGGGAGACGAACTTCGTTAGATTGGTCCAAGAGGAGACGAACTCCATTAGATTGGTCCAAGAGGGGATGTACTCCCTTAGATTGGACCAAGAGGTGACGAACTCCCTTAGTTTGGATCAAGACGGAAGAACTCCTTTAGATTTGACCTACATAAGACGAACTCCCCTAGATTGGACCAAGTGGACGAACTCCTTTAGATTGGACCAAGTGGAGACTAACCCCTTTAGATTGGTCCAAGGGGAGACGACTTCGTTACATTGGTCCAAGAGGAGACGAACTCCATTAGATTGGTCCAAGAGGGGATGAACTCCCTTAGATTGGACCAAGAGGTCACGAACTCCGTTAGTTTGGATCAAGACGGACGAACTCCCTTAGATTTGACCAACATAAGACGAACTTCCTTAGATTGGACCAAGTGGACGAACTCCTTTAGATGGGACAAAGTGGAGACGAACTGCTTTAGATTAGTCCAACGGGAGACGAACTTCGTTACATTGATCCAACAGGAGACGAACTCCATTTGATTGGTCCAAGTGGGGATGAACTCCCTTAGTTTGGACAAAGAGGTGACGAACTCCCTTAGTTGGTATCAAGACGAACGAACTCCCTTAGATTTGACCAACATAAGACGAACTCCCTTAGATTGCACCAAGTGGACGAACTCCTTTAGATTGGACAAAGTGGAGACGAACTCCTTTAGATTGGTACAAGGGGAGACGAACTTCGTTACATTCGTCCAAGAGGAGACGAACTCCATTAGATTGGACCAAGAGGTGACGAACTCTGTTAGTTTGGATCAAGACGGACGAACTCCCATAGATTTGACCAACATAAGACGAACTCCCTTAGATTGGACTAAGTGGACGAACTCCTTTAGATTGGACAAAGTGGAGACGAACTCCTTTAGGTTGGTCCAAGGGGAGACGAACTTCGTTAGATTGGTCGAAGAGGAGACGAACTCTATTAGATTGGTCCAAGAGGGGATGAACTTCCTTAGATTGGACAAAGAGGTGACGAACTCCCTTAGTTTGGACCAAGAAGTGACGAACTCCCTTAGTTGGGATCAAGACGAACGAACTCCCTTAGATTTGACCAACATAAGACGAACTCCCTTAGATTGCACCAAGTGGACGAACTCCTTTAGATTGGACAAAGTGGAGACGAACTCCTTTAGATTGGTCTAAGGGGAGACGAACTTCGTTACAATCGTCCAAGAGGAGACGAACTCCATTAGATTGGACCAAGAGGTGACGAACTCTGTTAGTTTGGATCAAGACGGACGAACTCCCATAGAATTGACAAACATAAGACGAACTCCCTTTGATTGGACCAAGTGGACGAACTCCTTTAGATTGGACAAAGTGGAGACGAACTCCTTTAGGTTGGTCCAAGGGGAGACGAACTCTATTAGATTGGTCCAAGAGGGGAGGAACTCCCTTAGATTGGACCAAGAGGTGACGAACTCCCTTAGTTTGGATCAAGACGGACGAACTCCTTTAGATTTGACCAACATAAGAAGAACTCCCCTAGATTGGACCTTGTGGACGAACTCCTTTAGAGTGGCCAAGTGGAGACGAACTCCTTTAGTTTAGTCCAAGGGGAGACGAACTTCGTTACATTGGTCCAAGAGGAGACGAACTCCATTAGATTGGTCCAAGAGGGGATGAACTCCCTTATATTGGACCAAGAGGTGACGAACTCCGTTAGTTTGGATCAAGACGGACGAACTCCCTTAGATTTGACCAACATAAGACGAACTCCCTTAGATTGGAACAAGTGGACGAACTCCTTTAGATGGGACAAAGTGGAGACGAACTCCTTTAGATTGGTCCAAGGGGAGACGAACTTCGTTACATTGGTCCAAGAGGAGACGAACTCCATTAGATTGGTCCAAGAGGGGATGAACTCCCTTAGATTGGACCAAGAGGTGACGAACTCCCTTAGTTTGGATCAAGACGAACGAACTCCCTTAGATTTGACCAACATAAGACGAACTCCCTTAGATTGCACCAAGTGGACGAACACCTTTAGATTGGACAAAGTGGAGACGAACTCCTTTAGATTGGTCCAAGGTGAGATGAACTTCGTTAGATTTGTCCAAGAGGAGACGAACTCTATTAGATTGGTCCAAGAGGGGATGAACTCCCTTAGATTGGAACAAGAGGTGACGAACTCCCTCAGTTTGGATCAAGACGAACGAACTCCCTTAGATTTGACCAACATAAGACGAACTCCCTTAGATTGCACCAAGTGGACGAACACCTTTAGATTGGACAATGTGGAGACGAACTCCTTTAGGTTGGTCCAAGCGGAGACGAACTTCGTTAGATTGGTCAAAGAGGAGACGAACTCTATTAGATTGGTCCAAGAGGGGATAAACTACCTTAGATTGGACAAAGAGGTGACGAACTCCCTTAGTTTGGATCAAGACGGACGAACTCCCTTAGATTTGACCAACATAAGACGAACTCCCCTAGATTGGACCAAGTGGACGAACTCCTTTAGATTGGACCAAGTGGAGACGAACTCCTTTAGAGTGGTCCAAGGGGAGACGAACTTCGTTACATTGGTCCAAGAGGAGACGAACTCCATTAGATTGGTCCAAGAGGGGATGAACTCCCATAGATTGGAACAAGAGGTGACGAACTCCCTCAGTTTGGATCAAGACGAACGAACTCCCTTAGATTTGACCAACAGAAGATGAACTCCCTTAGATTGGACCAAGTGGACGAACTCCTTTAGATGGGACAAAGTGGAGACGAACTCCTTTAGATTGGTCCAACGGGAGACGAACTTCGTTACATTGGTCCAAGATGAGACGAACTCTATTAGATTGGTCCAAGAGGGATGAACTCCCTTAGATTAGACCAAGAGGTGACGAACTCCCTTAGTTTGGATCAAACGAACGAACTCCCTTAGATTTGACCAACAGAAGACGAACTCCCTTAGATTGGACCAAGTGGACGAACTTCCTTAGATTGGACA